>JADRCD010236792.1:0-21394 GCA_019843815.1 Montemys delectorum
GTGATAGTTAGATATATGCCCTAAAACATATTGATACAGGCTTTTATGTACGGTGACCATATACTTTACTTTGTTCAAATAATTATAATTTGAGAGTATTTAGAATGTGTGAAAAATTATCTCACATCAGCAGACACCATAATTTTAGTGACTTTTTCCTTCTTAGTGGATATTTATAACATTTCTTTTTCCAAGAACAGAAATTCACATAGAAAATATCCTACTCTTCCTTGATGGTTTCCCACAGTCATTAGGCTAAATATATCTACACAGATTCTGCCACTCCCTTTGGAAGTGATCTGCGGAGCTACAGTTGACCAGACAGGGGTACACCTGACGCAGATTCCTTATGTAGCCTCACTCTTTCTGGGAAGTGTCCTGATGAGTTCTCAGTCACTTTGTCTCTACAAGTTTGCCAAGTAACTCAGGACAAGATATTCAGATCATTCCTGTTAGTGAAAATACAGACCTCACATCTAGTTGCCATTTGGAAGCTGTAAGTGTACTTCCACAGAAGGAAATGTACAAAAACAATAATCAAAGGACATCTGCAGGGACAGGGTGTTCACAGCTTTTCTCTTGCAGTTGGCTGCCTTCTAAGGGCTTGACCCAAGTTCACATGAGCACATGAACACCAAGAGTCCCCTATGGACCTTGACTTTCAGTCATTTGCAAAATGACTCTAGTAATATTTAAAATCCAGCATTTCTGAACCTGGAAGAAGTTCTCTATGAAGTGGTACCATGAACAAAAAGCGGGTTCTTAGTAACAGTGCAACTACATAGACTGTAAACACTCGCCTTTCATGTTTCTATGGTACTGCATGCATGACGCATTCTTGCTGAGTTCTCTATCACTTCTGTCCCCAAAAAGCCTAAGGTTATATCCCAAAGTGATGTTTGTCAATTATTTGGTGGTCATTTCCTAATATTTAGGATATTAATACTTAGATAGTAAATTGTGAAATGAAAAATTAGAGTTTCAGGTATTAGTCTGAGAAACATTTATCATGATTTCACTCTGCAGGAAGGTATGAAAAGGTCACTACACTAAGAAAATGACAAGTTCTATTACATGAATAATAAGCAGGCAAACAAATAAATAATAGATAAGTAAACTTTGTTATTTGGGATATTGGTGTTTGTTATGAAGATCTAAGACACTAGGTAATGTTGCTGGGGTAGACGAGTCTGTCTCACTGAGAGCCTAAGAAAGGTTCCTCTGAGGAGAAGAAAGGTGGTTAGCACAAGAATGGTGAGGAGTCAGCCTGAGGAAATCATTCTAGATTGTGAAATGAATATTCAGCAGAACTGGCATGTAGACAGGCAGTATTGCAGTGAAGTGGTGTGTGATACAACTGTCGGCTGGTCTAAGAGAAGCAAAGCACGAAAGGGAAACCCTGGGAAATAATGTGGCCTCTAAGCATGTCCAGGAAGTGATAAACTCAGTGGATATGGCTTGAAACATGAGAGGTGAATCTTTGTTGGCTTGGTTACACTTCTTGCCATAGGTGGCACTGTCTTCTAATTACACAGTTAGAGGCTCACTCACTATCATCAGGGTTTTCAACTGTTTGATATTTCATCAGCACCTTTGAGAATTCCCTGCATCAGATAAGCCACCCTCATTTCTTGGGAATTCCATGGCAACCATGACACTGGTGTCCTCACCTCCAGTGCAACAGCTTGCTTGAGTCCTGACACAGCCTTAACCTCAGACAAGGGCACTCTGTGCAGAAAGCTCCGTTGGTATTTCAGACTACACAACTGGGCTTCACTCTCAAAGACTTACTTCATCGCTTAGTATAAATGGTGATTACTAGGAGAGCTTGCCACTTTCTTCTTTTTTGTTTGTTTGTTTTTGTTTTGTTGTTTTTTTGTTTTTTTCTTTTTTAAAAAAGATTTGTTTATTCATTTTTTGTTGTAGCATATTTAACATGTGAAATATTGTATTTAGTGAATATATACATTATTGAGTTATTGAGCTTTATAAAATTACTTACAGTTGCATCATTTTTTTTCTATTTGTGAGACAAAATCTATCCAACAATAGTGTCAATGTGCTTATCTCTCCCAATAGCCTCTGGTGCTGAGATTGCAGGAATGACTCACCATTACTATTTTTCTATTCTCCTTCCTTTTTTTCTTTTTCTTTTTTTAGTTGATTTAAGTTTATTGGATTATGATAAGAAAAGATACATGATTTCAATTTACCTGACTTTGTTAACATTTAAAAACATATTTTAAGGAAATAGAATTAAATCACGTACTTTTTTCCCTTTTGTACCCCAATTCCTCCTAGATATCCCTCTGTTCTAAACCTACAATACCTTTTTTGTCATATTCTTTAAAATTTATAAAATATTATAACAATAAAAATGAGTATTATAAAAGCTGTTTGATCAATCAAATTTAACAGTCTTATGTAGATGCTTGTTTACAGAAATACTGAAAATGCATATGTTTTTCTCAATATAAATTTTAAATAACTCCAATCATATTAACTGTATATTTTAAAATAATACATCACTTTGAGTATTTTTTAAATGAATATAAATATATAAAGTCTTTTTGTTTGTTTGTTTGATTGTTTTGTATTTAGTAGAGCTTAAAATCTCGGCTCTTACTGTGGTACAAACCCAAAATAAGAACATTTTTAGACATTGGATTTTATTGTAATAAGGCTGTACTTCAATGACCCTCACATTACCAAAGGATTTTACCTCTATCGTAGCTAAACTGAGAGTTGACAGTTCTGCTGTGCCAAGGAATGAATTGTAGGCATGATTTTTGGATACAGAATTCCTGCTATGGTCAAAGCTAATTGACTTGAGTGAGTGACTTTTTTCTCGGCCCAAAGAGAACAGGTTATATTCATTTATGAAAGGGTGTGTGTATTAAGATGGTCTATCCATAAAGTCATTCACCAACTGTTTCAATGAACAATGGTTCTGCTTGGAGGGTGTTACAGACATTAGGTGAGGGTAAGAATTTGGTTCATTGGCTGTGATAATTCGGAAAAGCGTTCATCTCAGAGAAAGAGTAATTTATAAAGTCTTCTTCTTCAAACTTGATATAATAGTTACAAATGTCAAGCAAAGCATTGAGTCTCATTCTCTGTTGTTCTCTACAATTAACTTGGGAACTTGCCACTTTTACACTCTCAAAACTGAGAGCTTTATCTTTTATGAACATACAAAGCAGCCAAGTTTAGGCCAGAATCTTAACCTTGTGATTTTATAGGTTTTTGTTACTTTCTAACCTTCTGTGAACACTTTTTCTAGTAGGTCTGTGTTGAAAATATATAGATTTGTATACTATGTATAATATAAAGCTTTGGCCAAAATATTCACATTTTAATTTCCTTGAGAATCTTTTTTATCATTAATTTTAGAATTAAGAATCCTGGTAACTATAATGTCAGTTATCTGAATAAATATGATAAGAGATAAGGTAAGGGATAATCAAGCAACTATGTGGGCAGAATCACCCTCAGCCAAAACTGATGACAGTCTTCATGCCTGCTTCCCAAGGATGGAGAAGTCAACTCCCACAGTTGGCCCCTAGCTTCCATACACATGCTGTGGTACACATATTCCCCTGACACACATAAAAACACACATGAATAATTGTAATTCAATTTTTTTAAGAGATGAAAGAAAGAAACATTTGAGCAACATAAATAGAATGATCTAATTCATGTTATTGAAACAACACAGGTTTCCAATAGGCTTCTGTCATCTTTCCATCACTCCTGAGCCTTTTATAGAAACCCAGTTTAAAAAGAGACAAGACATTAGCTTAAAGAGTTTCTAGATTGAGGAGGTAGACAGGAGATGATTACTTACCCTTTCAATAACATCTAATTATAATTATGCCAATATTTACAAGGCCAGCCTTCTTTGAGCTAATAGAGAACTAGACATCTATTCCTCAAAGTGGATAAGCCATATCTCAGTCTGGGTATGGAATATTCCTTAAAATATAAAACACTTTCTATGTTAAGCCAAATTTCTTAGCATGTGTTCATCCCTGTCTCCCAGAGAGGAGGAATAAAAGCAACCCAGACTCTGCTTTTTTCCTCTGAAGCCAGGGGTAAAGCAGTTTGGAAGACATTTTGTTTAATGTAGTTTTTAACTTCTTTAAAAGTATTTCTGAAGAGGGCGGCTAATAATAAGATAGGTAGGTGGACTGCAGGGAGTTAACTAAAATGTTCAGAATAGTTCTGAGTACAATCACAGTTAAAAATAGAGAGAACGGGACAGGAACAAAACCCCACTAACTCAGTCTATCTAGTTCAGATGCAGCTAATGTCCCTGTTTAGCATCTTTAAGTTGCTCTCACTCTCCTCAGCAGCGTAAGAATGTGCCTCCAGTACCAAAGAGTCTGCCAAGTCCAAGGACACGGGAATACAAGTTATCAAACAAGCTGGGATGAAAGGTGCTCAAATCTTCTCTTTAGAATATTGCCAAAAAGCAGCTTGAGTTTCCATAGTGCTAATTGCTGAAATATGTTTTTGCTTCTGAACTCATTCTGAGCTATGACCCACTAACCAAAAGGCAAGAAGGATGTGATAAAATAAAAGAGTCAAAAAAGTAGAAGTTCAAAGAGGGAGCAAGATCGAGAAGTATTTCACCAGGGGCTTCTGGGAAAGTCACAGTATGGCATGGAGAGGAATGTCTCCTACTTATGACAGCTGGCTACACAATGAGATGTCACCAACAAAGGGGATACTCATTGTTTATTTGCTCAGCTTCTGTCATTTCTTTATGAGATAACTATCATCTTGATAGTAATGTTTTAAAGGCCATTACCTACTTTGAATCCATTTTATTTCTTATTTAATGTTAAAAAAAATCACTTGTTTCTGTTACCATATTTTAGCCTCATGATAATTTGTTAGGGGAAGCAAAGGTCTGTTTGTGTTTCTATACATGAAGCTGAGGTTCACAGAGTCAAAATAAGTTACCTTAAAGTCATGTCTGTTGTTAGCTACAGAATTAGAGCTGTCTGAGGTCCTTACCAGGCTATATCACACCGTTGCCCTCCACTCGAAGGACTAGCCTTTGAAAAATCCTCAGAATATGTTACAGAAAGAATTTAAAAATGCCCCTTTCCACATTTGTTTCAATAAACATGAGCTAAATGACTTTTCTGAAATAGTTTATTAGTCTGGTAGAACACGAATGGTACCAGGTAAGTTTCCTTTTAGCAGCACAGATGAACTATGGAGATGCAGTGTACATGTATATGTGTAGCTACACAATATATTAAGTGGTTCCCTGTTATTCACTGAGCATTTATAGAGAATCATTACCAACCAAATAACTCATAATACTTTAGATCTGTACATGTATTACAAATATGTATGTATGGTTTTTCTTCCTACTACCTTGTATGACTTTAAAACTTACCTTTATATGAAAATATAGTTCTATAACTTCATTTTATCAGATGCTCATTTAACAAACAAAATTTTAGAAATAGTTTAAATATTATGTAAAATGACAAAAACAATCACTTACCTATAAATATTTAAAAATTATAATTTGGTATCAGATCTTTCATTATATTTCAAGGATAGAGATCCTGGTCTTTGCTTCATGAAAAGATAGGAGAGTCTGGTTGTGGTATCTTTGGGTTCACACTCTGAATGACTCTTCACTTTCCAAATCCATAGTGATAGCAGTTGGAATTTAAACAGAGGAGAGAAAAAATGTGGATGCACATATATGTCATTGTGAGGAAGATCAATATATCTGTGGAAGCAAGAGTTTATATGTACAGATTTGTGAGTGTAATTAAAAGCAAAAGAGCTTAATTACTGGAAAATCTATGAATTAAAACTGTTTTATCTGAGATGATAAAACAGGCAAAGAAACTAAATTCATTGTTTTATGCTACTCATTCTAAAAGAACTACAATTCCACTCATAAAACACAGATAAAACTTTTCCCTTCCTTCCTTCCTTCCTTCCTTCCTTCCTTCCTTCCTTCCTTCCTTCCTCTCTCTCTCCCTCTCTCTCTTTCTCTCTCTCTCTCTCTCTCTCTCTCTCTCTCTCTCTCTCTCTCTCTCTCACTTTTTTCTTTCTTTCTTTTAGAATTCTAGCTTCTTGTAGGAGGATATAGGAGACAGGGACACACTATCAGGCATGAGCAAAATTATAAACCTGGACCCAGTGTCTCCTTAATGCTAAGGAAGTGGTGGAGCAGGCCTTTAATCCCAGCGCTTGGGAGGCAGAGGCAGGCAGATTTCTGAGTTCGCAGCCAGCAGTGATCTACAGAGTGAGTTCCAGAACAGCCAGGGCTACACAGAGAAACTTAGTCTTGGAAAAAAGGGGGGAGGAATATGTCAGGGTAAGGGAAAGATGTAGTTTAAGTCCAAGAGGCTTGTGAGTTATGTAGCTTCAACCACCAAATGTCACTAGTGAGGAAGGTGGGTAGGGGAGATTTAAAAAAACAAACAAACAAACAAAAAATTTGAAAAAGAAAACAAACTTAATCAAATGATTTCCATGAAAAATGATTATGATGTCAAATAATGTCAAATAGGGGAAAGCCATTTTAGAAGACTAATCATGTCAGAATATTTTCAGTCTGGGACCCTTAGACCTGAATCCTCAGCATAGCCATGGAGCTTGCCAGAAGTACAGACTCCCAGACATCTGGCCAGGCCTCCTTAATTTTAATCCACAGTCTAATATAAACATCAGGAGACTAGTTTGTACAACATCATTAGGAAAGCGCCACTGCAGAAGACAACATATTTATCTGACTCTCTGACAAACACTGACAAACACTTCAGTTACTTTGAGAGACAATAAAGAGAACTCATTTTAAAGAGCAAAAGTTATTGTGACTTTAACTTCAACAGTACAGTACGTGTTTAATATATGGTGTCCCTGGATTCAATCCACAGCACCTATGTAATAAATAAATAATAAATAAAGTAAGAATTGAAGCCACAAAAAGGACAGAATTGTTCTAAGATCTGTTGTGTACTAAGGAGATTTATACGTAAACAGTTATTGTTGCTACAAACCACTAACAGTTCACATGCATTGGGTTGAGCTGCAGGAGAAAAAGAAAGCTAGTGAACCAAAAATTTCACTATACCGTATTTGTGCAGAACAGGAGGAAAGAGAAGCGAGGAAAAAGAAAAAATTTTCAAAACATTTTTTTGTATAAAAAATAAGGTTTTCTAAGCTTTTATTTTAAAAATTGAAATATTAAAAGCAGATATTAAACACCCAACTTACATTCAGCGACAACAAGATGAAAATAGTTATTTATCATTTTATTTTTAAATGTTTTACATTACCTGCATGTGTATTATCTGCATGCCTGGTCCCCATGAAATGTCACCTGAATCGACGATATAACTGAGTCACCCCCATGGATCCCAGGAATCTAACTCAAGTTCTCTACGAGAGCAGCAAATGCTCAGAGGAACCATCTCCACAACCAAAGAGAAACTACATTTAATTATTAGAATATTAATAATAAAAAGACCATCTTAAAAACTACCAAGGTAAAAGCTGGACATGTTAAATAGGAGCAATCACCTGCCTCTGCATCTCAGGCACCAGAGGACAGCAGACTCAGGTCTTGTGGCTCTAAAAGGTAACCGCTGATACTTGCTGGAGAGCATGGGTTTCTTTCCAGTTCTTTTCCTGTAACCATATTGTATATCCCATATCGCTTTGCTGTCTGACTCAGTGTGAAAGTGGAGGACTGATCCTTTGCCTTTGACTCTGGACACAGTGTATGTCTTACTTTGTACCACAAATGTAGAAATGACAGATTACCCATGTCAAATTTCTAGTCTGAATTTAAGATGCCTTCCACACTCTTAAGTATATCTGCCACCTTCACAGGAACATCAGGGTATGGGCTCTCCACACAAAATAACAAAAAATCAAAAAACACATGAAGCCTAGTTTCTTCTCCAATGAGGCTAGCTCCTTACCTTTGATGTACCAGATACATAATGTCTCACTATTGTTTTCCTACACAGTTGTGTGTGTGCAAGTTGCAGTAACAACCCAATCATTATAATTCAAGAATAAGTGGTTTTTGTGTGGGAGCCAGTTCCAGGCATACAAAAGCAATTGACAACCATCTGTAACTCTACCTCTAGCATTCTGACTCCCTCTTCAGGCAAGCGTGCGCACACACACACACACACACACACACACACACACACAAACACACACATATACACTCAAATACATAAAATAGAGTAATAAAAATTTAACTAGTGAGCACACAAATGTAATTTCACTAACACAATGATCTTATCACTCATGTATTCTCACTGAAATGTTTACTACAACAGAAGGCTATAAAGTAAAAGAAAATAAAACCAAAGAGAAATCATAAGATGTGTGAAGGGTTGAGTCTAAAAGATGGTGTATATGGGTTCCTGTAACACACTCACTTTGAGTATCTATAAAATCAAATTATGAAATATGAGAATGAGATTGGACTCAGTTGGTGAAGTATGTTGAAGTCTATACTCTATTACAGAGGGTGAAATTATTGAATAGTTTGGATACTTAAAAAAGTTAATGTATGTGCGAAAATACAAAATAAAAAGAATTGCATGTGGCACCATTTTTATTTGTTTGTTGTCTGTGGCTTATGTGGGTTTTGTTGTTTTTGTTTTGCTTATTTGCTGGATTGTTTTGTTTAATGTATGTGTAGGGGCTGTTGCTTTTTTTTTTTTTTTTTTGCTTTCCTTTGTTTTGTTTTAGTTTTGGATTTTTCGAGACAAGATCTCCCTCTGTAGCTCCATCTTGTAACTGTTCTTCTTGGCTGCCTTATTGGTTACTTAAACCTACCATCCTCTCCACCCCAATCCCTTCCACCTCCCGACAGTAGGTACAGTAGGTAGGAGAAAAAAAAGTTAGAGGGGAAGGGAGCATCAATCTCATTAGACTACTTCCTGCTAATTAGGGAGTGTTGAGTTCCTTGGGGCAAACTCAGTCTTCATTGTCAGGATATCTCCAACCACCAATCCAGCAAACAGCAGCAGGGGCAGCGGCAGGGGCGGCAGAAGGGGCGGCAGCAGGGGCGGCAGGGGCAGCAGCAGGGGCGGTGGCAGGGGCGGTGGCAGGGGCGGTGGCAGGGGCAGCAGCAGGGGCGACAGCAGGGGCGGCGGCAGGGGCAGTAGAAGGGGCAGCTGCAGAGGCAGCAGCAGCTTCTCTTGGGGCTCTGGAATTTTTATACCCTCTCAGGAGTCCCCAGAATTCCAAATATAAAACTATCTTCAGCTGTCAGAATCATGCCCCTGCCAGAGCACCAGACAAATCATAGTCAGCTGCTGTGGACAATCTGAAGCAGCTCCATACCTCACACCTGGGATTAAAACAAAAACATATTCACATAGAATAATTGGGTTCTTAAAGAAACCCAAATTCTCACTACACGATCTGGCTTAAAACTTGTGTAGACAAGATTGGCTTTGAATTCACAGAGATCCATCTACCTCTATCTCATGAGTGCTTGGATTAAAGATGTATACTACCACTTTAAATCCATGTAGTTTTTTTTTTTTAAGAAATCAAAAAGTGGAGATGATTATGAAGCTTTATTTGGACATTAGATATAAAAGAAGAAAAATATTTAGGAATTGGGGATAAAAAATAAAATATATAAGAGAAATAACTAAACCAGTATAAAAGCAAGCAAACAAAAACACCCTTAAAGTCTATTTATGAAAGAGGTCATTGGATGATCAATTAGCATACTAAATCTCACCTGTGAATGGAGATGTGCCCATGAATCCATGGAAAGAGCAGCCTGTGAAAAGCACAGTACTATAGCAAAAGGCCAGTCTCACAGGCAAATGGTTTAAGTCAAAAGGCATCATGTGCTGATGAGGGCTTGAGAAACTGAGATTGCTTATGCACTGCTATGTAGCATGCTGACACAGGCAGTTCCGAGATCACTGACAGCATCTAGCCCCCATTGCTGATTCAGCTGTTGCACCTGTTATCCCACACCAGAAACTCGGTGTCCATAGACAAGTGACTATTTAATACATGCTTGTTGCAGCCCCACTGGTGAAAGCAAAATTGCAAATAACTTAGATATTCATTAGATAGAAAATATATATAAATGTTCTTTCTTCTTCTAATCACATAGTGAATTCTATGATTGTTCAAATGAACAACTATGTACTTATGAATCATTTTGATGAAAATTAAAAATTTTTAATCTGGCTCCAAATAAGAAAATTAAAGAATACCAACCACTTCCATTAAAACATCTTCATATTTGAAAATATGAGAGAAACCATTATTTATTAACATATGAATTTCTGAAAGATAATTAATTTAGGATACTGATTTTACTGAGAATAGGAAGGAAAGAAACTTGGAAAGCTTGTCATCAGTTTTATTTAAATAAGTTTTTATTTAACATTTTATTTTTAAATAAATTTGACTATTTCACAAGTTTTGAAACATAGCAACATAGAATCAACAATAATGATTCTCGGGTTAACTTGCTCTTTTCTGCCAAATGTCTGTTACTCATTTAAAGAAGAGATGTCTAAACATGCCTCCTATTAATTCAAAATATTTATATCTTATACATTTAGAGCATGAAAGAGCATATGTCAGACATGGACAGACAACAATGAATAAGAAAGACAAATGCCAGCTTCACAAAGCAAAGTCTAGCAGTATTTGCATAAAATCTGTTTTCAGAATGGTTGTCCTGAGAGTTGTAGATAGCAAGGCCCCTCTAAAGAGGCCTTCATTCAATCAACAACTATGGTATATTTTTATAAATGGGAGTCTAGAGAATGCTTCTGTCTCTTGGGATGCAGATATGAAGATCGACCTGACACTGAGTTTAATAATGCTAATGGGAATTTGACATAGAATGTAATAAATCCTCACTACTTACAGAACTGTTTATTGTATACATTATAATCTTGACAATGCTAAGAAAAAGATAATGTCACTATTTCTAACTCACAGATTTCTTCTCAGCTTCTGCTTCTAATAGCTGGATCTGTTCAGAGTAATGGGAAACAGACTTAGTCCTCAAGCATATGAAGAAAAAGCATTGAAACCTACCTACTCTTTCTTTACCACAGAGAAAAAGGTTGACTTATATTTTTCCTTCCTCTCATACACCAGATCAGCAATATCAAAAGAGCTCGGGAAATATTTAAACATATGGATGCCTTTATTGAAAATGCATGGCTGAGGTCTCTGGAGATACCATGCTATGTCAATAAGTTCAACAAAGCCCCATGGTTAGGAGTGGCCTATCATAGAAAGTCCTTAAAGGACAGAGGGTACATATGCTCTTGCAGCTATGGAAAGGTATCTCACATCTAGTCAATCAAGTGGGAAAAGTTATAGAATCCTTGCAGGGATAGATCTTGTTTTTCATTGTAAGAAGATGATGAAAATGAACACTATTATACCTAGTTTTAGTTCAGGCAACTCCGAAGACGGCATCCATACCTCTTTCTCACACTGAAATGCAGATCATGAAGCATAAGCTTTGAAGAAGGTGGTTCTGGATTGGAACAGCCACCATTCACCATATCCTATTTCTGGTTTGAAACAATAGTAAACATGCAGGAAAATGAAGCTGAACTCTAGGGGAAAAAAAAAAAAGCTTTTGGAAGAGAAGAGTCTCCATTTTTTTTTCCCTTGGGCTCAGTGTAAAGGGTTTCATGAACCTTAGTTTTGTTTTGGTTTTTTCCCAGGGAACTTAGTTCATGTTTATGGACCACATCACCAACCCCTGCCCCAAAATGGAGATGCACCTGACTAGATGACTTCTCTGAAGCAAGGTCATGGTATGATAGTTCTGCTAGGCATATCGTCAATGGTTGGCTTGCTGTTTTCCAACTAGTACATGAACATTGAAGACCAGAGGGACGGTCAGATCTCAGTCAAAATGTACCTTTTCCAAGTGCAGCACTGGGAGTGCAGGAGGGAAGGAGACAGAGAGAGGAGAGAGGTCACATAGAATGAATTAGAGGAAAGCAGGGACTGTAGGGACATAGTTAACTAAAGTAGGGCAATGAAACGAAACGGGTCGGTTCTCCAGAGCTGAAGGCTGCACTGAGGAACCTTTGAATACGACAAAACCAGAAGCAAAGGGCTCAATTTTAAAGTGTCTACTCTCTTAGATGAAAGTGATACCAAAGTGTCTGGGTTTTGTTCATAGCCAGTCTTTGCCACCCTTTACCTCTCTTCCCTCCTTAGCTTTCAACACTGAAAGAAGCAGAACTGGTCACTGTGGGGAAGTGGATAGGGATAAGCAGAGCGAAGCTCCAGGCTAGCTCTTCTCAGCTGGTCTTCCACTGGGACTATGAAGAAGTTTAGTTCCAGTTGTGCTCAATGAATTCATAGGTGGCTTTGATTTCTGAACGTGTGTGTGTGTGTGTGTGTGTGTGTGTGTGTGTGTGTGCGCGCACGCGTGTGTGTGTGTGTGTGTGTGTGTGTGTGTGTGTATGAGTGTGTACATGTGTGACTTAGAAATATTTGTGATATAGAAGTAATAATAAAAGTGCTTGATCCCTGTTATTTTCTCTAAGGAACAGAGACAAACCCACGGACACATAACCGTGAGCAGTGGAGACAAGCACTCTCCTCTTTTCCTGAGTCTTACTTATCTGATCACACAGCTTCTTCAAGTGTTTAATGGAGAAGCAAGTAAGTGTTCATTCATAAAATGTACAGATGTCTGAGTCTTCCCAGAGCAGAAGCAATACTTCAGATGATTACAAGAAAGCCTAAGGAATTTTTAAGACCTGGGGTGTTTTAAGATTCAGTTTCTAGACCTTTCAGGTTGGTGTTGTACTTACCTTGATCCCTCATCACTGAGGGACTCAGCATAATTCTAGTCCATCTTCCAGCCCCATATCCTAACTGAGAAACTTCAAACATTCTGTGATAATTATTTCTTGAGACAAGCATCAAGCTGGGGGCAAAATCGAGCTGCAGAAGGTGAGATCCAACTTCATTCCACCATGGAAACAAAAACAAAAATGTAACTAGCAGAACAAAGACTTGGGCGGGCATTACATTTAAGTTGTTTTTCAGGAGTTGCTACCATGTTTCCAGTAAGCATAAATTGAGAAAGTCCTCTAAATCCAAAGAAATGCTTGACAAAGATCTCTTGGAAGATTTAGCCCTACTTAGTCATTTCCTCTCTGTTAGATGTGTAGTAAGTATCTTAGAACAGTTATCAGTAAAATAGATTCATAGACACAGATGCCAATTACTATCGTTGTAAACAAAATACAGGTTAATTAATGGATGGACAACTGATGTCTTATGAAATTTGAAATGTATTCCATCATTCAGAAGGAACACAAAGTGAAGTTAGTACTTGTTTAAGGTGCTTCTTTATTTTTGTCATGCCTTCATAGCATTTGGGCTGCTGTGTATTCTTCACGAGACCTGAGATGCTAAGTGAAGCTAGTTTTCAAGTGTCACTCTTGGCAAGTGAGATATTCCTTTTATAAAAATATCCACTGAGCTTTGACACTTAGACTGAAGTGTGTGTCCACGTCTCTGTTATAATGTGAATATGTCTTTGTTCCCTCTGACTCAGAGATCCTTCAGTCAACAAAAGTGCTTTACAGATGAGCAATTCAAAACTGCAAAATCAAAGGTGCTATGTAAAACTGTCTTTCTCCAAGGACTACTGATCATCTTACCTTGAGAAACTAGCAGACCAGATGTGACTATTTTACTACCAGAGTACCCTGGGATGTGTATGTAATGTCACTGTCATTTCTTCTCTGAAAAGAACAGTGTTTGCTAAAGCTACTGAATTGGACACTAAATTATGCTAAACTTGCTCTTCTAAAGAGATATCTCCTTCCTACATTTAGTATAAGTATCTAGGAAACACAAGAAAGCATAATTTTAGAGCATTTAAAAAAGCTTTGTTTTGTGAGCTGACTATAGCCACTATGTATAATTGAATATGGTTTTTAGTGTATTCTTAAACAAAATGTTCTTCACTGAGGCTTACTATGTTTTCTATGACAAAACAACATAATTTTTAAAGCATAATCTATAAGTCATTCCAATATCTCAGTATTTATTGTTATCACCAAGAACCCACATAATGACTTTAAGATAATATTTACTAAGTGATCTACTCCTTATTAGGCTAGGATGATATTCATGAACATACACATTACTGCATTGTCTCTACATAGTTGCCTAGCCAGCTCTAAATCTTGAACAAAATCTGAAAACTATAAAGATAACGATTATTCTTGTTAGTCCCATTATAAATGTTTTCTTTCTTTTTTCAACTTCATATTGATTCTTTGTGAGATTCAGATTATGTACCCCAGTCTCAATCATTTCCTAATCCCCTCATATCTATTCTCCACCCCTCAAAAAACAAAACCAAAATAAACATAAACAAAATAAAGCATGGAATACATCTCATTTTAGAAGCTGAAATATATCACAGTGTCCTGGGACACAGTATACCCCTCTGTCCATACATCTTCGGCAAATGTGCATTGTAATGAATCATTCATTTGGTTCAAGGCATCTGGTTTCTGACACACCATCAATATTGTTTCTTCACCAGGACTCCTCCTGGTTATTATGTTGTTGCCCTGTGCCATGGAGATCCTGCAGCTTTGGATCTATAGGACAACTACTCGGGCTAGCCCACCCAATGCTGCTGCTGCCATGGTTCAGAGTCAACTATCAGACTCTTACGACTTGGGACCAGCTCATGTGCATCCATTCCACCAGAGACAGCTCCATTGGGCTCCCTAGGCAAGGTCCAAGGCCCACTCTCCCAAGTGCTGCAGCCAGTGAGACACTGGGCCAGCTCACATGTTCTCACATCTTGTGGGGCCAGCTCTTCGGATTATGACAGGTGGTGAGGGTTCGGGAAGGCATCACCCTTGTGCTCCAAGTCACCTCACAGCAGACAAATGACAGGGCCAGCTCTCCCTTGCTCTCACTTTGGGGGCTGGCTAACTAGAGATAACTTTATTCTTAAGTTATGAAGGAGATGCACATGTGAGAAAACAGGAGAGTTGTGACTCCTCAAGTATACTGCAGGTATTCCGGCCCCGTTCATCAGCACTGGAGTTGGAAAAGGACATTGGATTTAGATGTAAAAGCCTCACTGTTAGCATCTGTCTTATAAACTTTGCCTTTGATTTTCTTGGTCACATATTAGAGTATCAAATTTCAAGATCTACAGGACATTTCTGGGCTTGGTTGATGACTGCCACTCCTGTCCTGGAGGGCTTTGAAAGCCATTGTCTTTAATACTGTTCATTGTTGCTCAGAGTTAATAGTAGTAGAATCATCACCAAATACCATAGGGATTTTTTTTTTAATGTGCACATTCTCAAGGTAGTTGTAATTATTGTCAATATATTGGAGTCTCCTGATTGTGTAGTCAAGGTAGCCAGGATTACAAAATTAAGCAGTCAATAAATGACAGGGCATAGATATCAAAGTTCTTTAAATCCAGACATGATGATTGTGAAGGTCTTGTGGTCCCTGTTGAACAAAGAGCTGCTAAAGACTCCTTCTCTATGGACTTTTGTCTACACTTGCAGCTTGCTTGAGAAGGAAATCTCCCTGCCATTTAGAGCATCATCCTACCTAGAAAGATTGGTGAAAATTTTCTAATCATTCTCTGCTTGAATCTGAACCCCAAGTAAGTTTTAGTTTTATGTTAATTGTGTCCAGAAAGACATTTAAATCTTCATAATTTTCACACATTTTCACACATACTTTATATATGTATTATAGAAACAGTCACATAATAGAAAGCACGGATAATGTTTCAAATTAAAAATATGTTCCCAATATTTAGCAACAAGTCATCTCAGTGAATTAATCGCATTTTCCCTTGTCTCGATTCATTGCCACAATTTGGTGGCCGCACTTGATCTGACTTGAGAAGGTATAGGTAATATGTGATAAATTGCTTAGCAAATTAGCAATTAGGACCTTTGGCCTGTTGAATTAGGGTAGGGCAACTCTAAATTGGAGAGAGGTAGTTTCTGACATGCAGTACAAGAAACTGAGTGCTCAGGCACAGGTACAACTTCTTCCTGACCATTATGTCTGGAAACACAAAGTTGTTACCTTGATGGCCTATGTTGCTTGGGGATTCGATACTCAAGCTAAAATACTAAGAGCACAGATATTTTGAAATCTGCCTGGGGTTTACAGAAGTCTATCTTGCAATAAGTGTTAAGAAAGAAGACCTTTGAATGATGTAAAAAACAAAAACAAAAAACAAAAACAAAACAATCAATCAATCAAAAAAGGATGAACAAGGATTACCGTTCAGCCAATTTTTGAAAAGTCTAGAAGCACATTGCATATAAAACACCTATCATGTGACAGGACAGTAACACCAAGGCCACTGGCAGTGGCATTCAAAAGTCATTCAGATCTGTACAATACAATGATTGTTTCTAATTTTTTTCCTTCTAATACTAAGGTTTGCCAGTAGCTTTTCTAATAGAGCCTTCTGTCTCCTTAGGTGGAATGTATCAAAAATAAGATGCTTCCTCTGTGAACTGGGCTCTCGTCAAAACTGGTCAATTGGAAAGCACTTGGAATTGTGGCATCAAGGCAGCACACAAACAAATGTTGACCTCTGACTTGGTTCTAAAGTATAGCCTCCTCTCTCCACAGCCAATGGGGCACTGAAGTCTGCAGAAAGGAATTGAGGAAAATGGGAGGTCCTGTCCATTAGTTCAGGGTAACAGGCAAGTGTGGCATAAGAAGAAATAGAGAAACACAGCCAAACACTTTCTGAGTTTTAACTTTAAAAAATAAAATTTTCACTTTCTGCTGATTCAGTTGAACAATCTCTTGCCTCTAGCCTTTCACTCTATTCCTTATTTTTTCTCTATCATTTTTTTCCTGCCACACTGCTCTACACGTACAGAGCACATGTGGTTTGAAACATTCTCAGATTTTTACAGGGGAAGGCAGATATTCTATACATCATTAATACCCTGAATACTTGAAAAAGAGTGGAATTCAGAATTTTTTTCTTGAATGTTTACCTATTATCCACTTTAAAGTACATATGAACTTATATGTTTCTAAGGAATCTAGATTAATTTTTGTAAAATTCGATACTTTTGGGTTTCACATTAAGTAACCTATATATTACCTTTACCATATATTCTAGTTGGTTTTTTTAAGGAATTTAACTTCCTTTTCAATGTCCTAGCATTTCTAAGTCCTTAGTTTCAGTCCCAGTCATCCTAAATTTAAGTTATTTTTTAATAATAAAATAAGGTAAAACAAGAGCTAACATATCAGAAGTGGAAAAACAACACAAAACAAAACAAAAAAAAACCAAAAAACCAAACAAACAGAAAAAAAAGCAAACAGAAAGAAAAGCAACCAAGAGAAGGCAAAAGAATCAGACCCATTCATTCTCACAACTAGAAATCCCATTAAAAGACTAAAGCAAAATATATACCAGAAACACTAGCATAAAATAAATAAACATTGGAAAGAAAAGTATACACGAAGAGATCCTACTTAGACCTGTGTTTATTGCCTAGTCTCTGTGAGCTTATATGAGTTTTGCTTATGTTGATTTTGAGGGTCTTGTTTCTTGGTGTCCTTTATCTCCTCTGTACTGGCTGATTTTGTGTGCCAACTTGACACAGGGTGGAATTATCACAGAGAAGGGAATTTCAGTTGGGGAAGTGCTTCCATGAGATCCAGCTGTGGGGCATTTTCTCAATTAGTGACCAAGGGGGTAGGGCCCCTTGTGGGTCATGCCATAGCTAGGCTGGAAGTCTTCCGTTCTAGAAGAGAGCAGGCTGAGCAAGCCAGGGGAAACAAGCCAGTAAGGAACATCTCTCCATGACCTCTGCATCAGCTCCTGCTTCCTGACCTGCTTGAGTTCCAGTCCTGACTTCCTCTGGTGATCAACAGCAAATGCTGTGGAAGTAAGCTAAATAAACCCTTTTCTCCCCAACTTGCTTCTTGGTCATGATGTTTGTGCAGGAATAGAAACCCTGACTAAGACATCCTCCTTCTTCCTTCTCTTCTGTAAGTTTTGCTGAGCCCTAATGGTAAGGATCTACTGAAGACACCCTGTTCAGGGCCAAGTGTTTCAAGGTATCTCATTCTTTGTCTAGCTGTGGATCTCTGTATTTGTTCTTATCTACTGCAGCAGAGGACTCTCTATTGATGGCTGAGCAAAGTACTGATCTATGAATATAGCTGTGTGTCTTTAGGAGTCATTTTATTGCTGTATTTTCCTTTTAGGATGGTAGTATTTGGTTTTATGCTGGGTCCCAAGTGACTTTGTCAACTCCATTAGGGTTCTTGCCAATAGAAAATAATGGAAGATTGTCAAAGTAGGTGGATATTTAGATTGAATATTGGTACCTACTCTGGTCAGGCACTTCTCCATAGACAGAAGTGCCCCAAGAAAGAGCTATGAATTGATATATTAAGGATGTCAAATTTGGTTGTGGTACCTAAGAAACCAGCAAATGAGAGAAAAATGAAGAATCACAGAGGACAACAAAATCCCTGCTTTGTCATGGAACCAACTTGAAGATCCCAACCTCCCCAGATGCCTAAGTCTTTAATAGAGGGCCTTGACTGCTTAAGTTAGAGTAAATGGTTTCATTCCTTCTTATTTCTTTTCTCTTTGAGTTTTTCCTTTTATTGTGTTTTTTAACATTGAACTTAATGAGCACAAGTTCTGACTATGTCTTTCAGAAATGCATGGGTTGACAGACCATAAATTCCAAGCCAACTAAGACAAAAAAGGCTAACTAAGAAACCATAATTCAGACAGATTAGATTAACATTTGCAAGAGTATGCTGATAAAACTCTAAAGTTTGGATCATTAACTTGTTGATTGAATTAAGAACTGATCATAACTTTAACATTTTCCTAATAATATTACAAAAACCAAAACATAAAATACTTATATCCAGTGCTCTTGATGTGTTGTTTTATTTCTTCCTCTTGCTTGTCACAACATTTGCTTTGGTCTCACACAAAATAAAATGAGAGGGACAGAAGGAGAGAGAGAGAGAGAGAGAGAGAGAGAGAGAGAGAGAGAGAGAGAGAGAGATTCCTTCAAAGATTTAGATGTTCCTTCATTCACACTGACAGCAGAGAAAAAGTAAGGCAGTCTAGAATGTAATAGGCACAGTAGAAGTAGGATATTGCTAACAACAACCACTGTTTAATAACAAAGTAAGAAAAAAGTTTAATTTTTTTAATCTCTAGTTTTATCCTAATACAATATATGTGACAAACAAAACAAACAAAAAAAACAATAGGCAAACAAATAAAAAACATTTTAAATGGCTTAAGTTTTATCTTCCTTTTCAGTGCAATCTACATTGTTCCCAAAGGTGAAGGTTCCCAGCTGCAGGAGCATGCTTGGAGTGTTCAGCCTGTTGTGCATTCATTTGGTTAGAAGATAAACATAGGATGTCACCTGCAGTCTTAGTTATTTTTCTTGTTGTGATAGAATGCTTTGACAAATCAACTTAAGGAGAGGCCCACAGTTTCAGGGTGCAGTCCATCATGGGAGAAAGGCCTAAATTACAGAAGCTTGAAGTCATTGCTTACATATGCATAGTCAGTAATTAGAGAACACACCTCCCTCCATACAGGCAGTCCAGGATCCAAGCCCAGGAAATGGTGTACCTCTTGACTAGGGTGGAACTTCCTGCTTCAACTAACCTATTCAAGTTACCCCCTTACAGGCGTGGACAGAGACTAACCTAGTCTAAATTATTATTCATAGGTATAACTGGAAGTTTAGCTCCTATTCCAGATTCAAGTTGACAGTATTGACATTGAATATCACATCTACTGTGAGAGATGGTCACATGATTACAAATGAAGTAAAATTATTTGTCCCTAGAAATCTCTAGGGAAATGTACATGAAAAAGAACTACAAATGGGAAAAAGGGAAAGAGTGAAAATATGTTTTGAGTGCTGTCATTCAAACTGCTCTTAGTAGTAAAATATATAAGCTTTACGATATAGTTCAGAATAACAAAATATTTTCTATATAATGTTAAGAGAAATTTTGGTGATTACTTATCTCCCAGTAGTCCAGGACACAAAGTACTTCTCTGTGAGAAGTAGATTGGACAGTATAGTGAGGGCAGAAAATCCTGGGTATGTGGCAATGCCTAGAACCCACTGGGAGCAGGACTCCTTGACTTTTCAGACTTTAGGAAGCTGTTATCAGGTATCCTTCTAAATATACATCATGAATTCATTTTTGAGTTCTCTAAATTGACTTGTGTTGATAAAAAAACATTCTGACGAATATTCATAATCATCTTTCCATCCCCAGGTCACTTAGGATAAGTCCAGCTCATGCATGCCTTGAATGTGCAATGATTAGCTATGCTTATGCTACCCAGACACCAGTGATAAAAGGCTTGGAAGCCTGGATGGATGACTGCAATCCAGAGTTCAGAATTAACTAAGAAGAGTAGAAAAAAATGTTTAACCGATGTACAAATAATAATAATAATAATAATACTTGAAAATGAAAGAAGCCAGAAGATCTGAATTCAAAACCCTGCATTTCCTTTCCTATTCCCAAAGCAAACTCATAATTTGTTGAAAAGAATAAATCAAGTTTGCAACCTCTTACATAAAATACTTTTTGTGACAAAGAATAATCATATTTATTTGGGAATAGCGTTACGCAGTTGTGCCAAATTTTTGACTTTGCAGTGTGTTCTCATCTATAAAGTTCTCATAAAAACACTCCTGATGTTTTTCTTCTCTCGCTTTGACTCCAGCTCCCTACCTCCACTCCTTGCAGTGCCCTCTCTACCTCTCCTGTGCATCCATTTCCCTTCAGAAAGGAGAAGGTCTCCCACAGATATCAATCAAACACAGCATAACGTGATGCAATAAGACTAGGCACAAACCTTCATATTAACGCTGGCACAGAATCTCAGTAGGAGAAAAGGATCCCAAAACCAGGCAAAATGGTCAGTGGCATCCCCTACTTCCACTGTTAGGAGCCCCTAACACCAAGAACATCGAGCTATATAGCCACAGCATTTTGCAGAAGGCCTGCTGCAGACCCATGCCAGCTCTGTGAATGTCTCTTCAGTTTCTATAAACCCCATATGAGCCCTGCTTAGATGATTTGGGTGGCCTTATTCTCCCTTTGTCCTCAACCCCTCTGGGCTTCTGTAATTCTTCCACCACTCCCTGCTTCTTTGGGTTTCCCAGACCTCTACCTACTATTTGGCTGTGGGTCTTTGCATCTGCTTCCATCACTTCCTAAATGAAGCCTCTCTGATGACAATTGGGCTAGGCACCAATCTATGAGTACAGCAGAATATCATTAGGAGTCATTTCACTGACATTTTTTT
>JADRCD010236793.1:0-32712 GCA_019843815.1 Montemys delectorum
TGAGATAGGGATTGGGGACCAAAGTAGACTTTAGGAAATAACTCAAATTTGAAGGCCCACATGGCCTTCCACTTTGCCTGGGGTACTCCAGTGTGGTTCAGTGCATTCTGACAGCTGGAGTGGAGGGTAAAGCCTTTGCTGACTGTGTGGTGGTCTTTCTCCCTCCCCGTCTCTCCCTCTCCCCCTCCACTCTTTCCTTTCTTTAAGGATCTTTGTAAAAAACTGTGTGTGCGCTCCAGAAATGAGGAGGAACCAGTGCCTATCTCACTGGATGGTTCTTCTGCTAATCCTTGGGTGCTCACGGCAACACATCTAACATCTTATAGTCAGAACAATTGTGCTCAGAACTACTGGAGTTGACTCTGAGTAACTCAGAGTAAGAATGGTCCTGAAATACACATCATTATCTTCATGCCCGTTCCCCCTCCCCACCCCCCAATCCTTCTTTGGAGATAAGATCTCTCTGTATAGCCCAGGCTGGCTTCAAATTTGTGACCTTTGGTACATGTGCCATCGTGCTTGGCTGGGCTCTCCCCTCCCCCACCAGGATTTTTATTGAAGTGTAACATGCTTAGAAAAAGTGCATGCGTCATCAGTTTCAAGTCCCTGTATTTTTCCACTGAGAACACTTACATATCAGGATCTTTTAGTTTTGTTTTGGACAGTCTCTTGTAGCCCAGGCTGGCTCAAACTTACTTGGTAGCCAAGTATAAAATATGAATTTATGCTTCTCTTATGGGTATGCGCCATTACCCTCAATCTCCCGGGTGGGGCTGTTTTACTCACTGCTAATAACATTGATTAGGCTTTTCTTGTAATTCAATTATCTTATTCTAAAAGACAGACGAAGTCTCACTATGATGGCCAGCTGACCTTAAAGTTGAAGACTTTCTTAGCTTTGCAGTGTTGGAATTACAGGCATGTGCAGCTACACCTGGCACATGGATTAGTCCTGTTAGTGTTTGAACTTGTGAATGGATGCCTAAAGGAGATTTTTCTTTGTTTGTATCTGGTTTATGCCACCAAACATCATAATTGACTGTGTAGTAGCAACATCCTGAAGAACTTTCACAGTGGCAAAACCATTTCTTAGCTGTTTTGTAGCCACTAGCCACAGGCGGCTCCTGAGCTCATGAAATGCTGCTGCCTTAATCTTAGTGACTGACATTTAAATGTGCCTGTTATTAACGTGGACGCTATTGGACTGTGGGTTTTTCTAGCATTCAATTTATGAATATGATGCAGGCTATCTATGAATCCTGTAGTTAATAAAAATCTGAGCATCTCTGGCTGCCCTGATGAGTGATCATGTAAACGTTCTTATACCCATCCTCCAAAGAACCTCTCCTCTTCTGTGAGTTGTGTGGGAAGGAAGGAAGGAAGGAAGGAAGGAAGGAAGGAAGGAAGGAAGGAAGGGAGAGAGGGAGGGAGGGAGGGAGGGAGGGAGGGAGGAAAGGGAAGGAGGGACAGAGGGAGGGAGAGAATGAATAAACTAATTGCCAAGCCAGCAAGTATGCATTGAGTCAGTTCTAGTAGCACATAGTGATTGGCAAAGAGTTTTCTAGAATGCTTGGACTACTTTACACTCCCACCAGCTGTCTGTGAGGGTTCTGGGCACTCAGCATCCTTGACAGCAGTTGTCAGCATCAGCCTTTTATTTTATGGACTGAGAAGATGGCTGGGTAGGTAAAAGCGATTGCTGCAGGGCCTGATGTGTAGGCTGCTTCTGTAATTCTAGTTGGTCTCTAGTGGAGACCCATAGTGGAGGCAGAGACAGGAGTCATCCAGAGTCTCCTGGGCCAGCTACCTAGAACTTGCAGTACATAAGCAGAAATAACAGGAAAGACTTGATGGAAAGAGACCCGAGTGTAAAAGTTGTCCTCGGACTCTACATGGGGCACTTAGCTTCACTGTGGAGGTATTTAGTAACGAGGTATGTTAACACCTTCTCATTTATTGTCTCTTTGTTTTTTTATACAGATTTGCTGTTTAATTTCTTACTGTTTGGTAGGAATTTATTATGTAAAAAGGAGATGAGTGCCTGTTGTGTGACTTTGCAGCTGCAGCTTCTTTTTAAAATTTGAGATTGTGTAGCCCTGGCTGTCAAGAACTTGGTATTCTCAGTCACAGATCTCTACCTGCATCCATCATGCCTGGTGAATTTTATTTCCTTAATGCTTCTTGAAGTACAAGGAAGTTTTTACTTTTAACAGACTTACCCCCTTCCTCCCCCCTCCTCCCTTTCTCCCTCCCTCCCTCCTTCCTTCCCTCTTTCTCACCTGCTTGATTCTACATAAGCCAGCCTTGAAATTCCTGGGTTCAAGTGACCAAGTATTTACGATCTCTGGCCACATCTTCTCTTTAGTATTATTATTTTTAACTTTATTTACTTTTGTGTACATGAAAACAAGTGCCCAGGGAGACCTGAGGACATTGGATCCTTGGACCTGGAGTTCCAGGCTGGTGTTGGGAACTGAACTTAGGTCTTCTGCAAGGGCAGTGTGTGCTCTTAACCAAGGAACCATCTCTCCAGCCCCACTCACAAGTATTTCAGATCTATTTGTTGTCCGTCCGTCCGTCCGTCCGTCTGTCTGTCTGTCTGTCTGTCTGTCGTATATATGTACACAGGTGTGCATGCCACTGAGCGGGTATGTAAGTCATAGGACAACTTGGGAGTGGGTTCTCTCTGTCCTTAGTGTTGAGCCTTGAAATTAAATTTAGGTTAACTGGGAATTGGGCTTGCTTGCAAACACCTTTACCTACTGGTCCAACTTGCCAGCCTCATTTTATTCTTTTATAGTAATAATTTGATATGTTAAGGTAATCTTCTGGGCCTTCTTCTAAAGTCTTATTATTTTGCTTTTGAAACTCAGATTTAATGTCTTTTGAGATTGAGTATCTTATGAGGTAGTAGTCGTTTATTTTGGTCATGCGGATACTGATTACCCTTATTCATTTATCGACAAAGTTCTCTTTTGTTTATCAAAGGCAACACAATGCTCCCTTCTCACACACCCCAGTGCAAATGGTGGGGTTGTTTCTGGACCCTTGAGGTTACTGCTCTGTTTTGTATACCTTGGTGACATGGACTTACTGTGTAATCCAAGCTGGTCTCAGACTCTGTGACCCAGCCTGACCTCTTACACAGAATTCCTCTGGCCTCAGCCTCCTGGATGCTGGGGTTGCAGCCTGTGCCATGGTGCCTGACGTGGGAGTTTTAATATAGGCCATCGTAAGCCATTCGGCTTGGGCTTCAGAATTGCATGGGTGCAGATTTATTGCACCGGGTAAGTCTTACCTGCTGCCTATCTAGCTCCGTTTTTCATTAGTGTCCTAAAGGCCACTGCCCTAGGTCCTAGTGATCACACACTAGCAGATTCTGAGCCCTAGGTGTTTAGGACTCAAAATCAACATTCAAGCATGATTTAGGTTAACTGTCAGGGTGTCTTCTTGGATCCTCAAGAAATTGGTGGCCTGAGTTTTGACCTTGTTTGTTGGGAAGAAGAAGAAGAGTGTGAGGTGACAGATTGTTTCTTGATTACCTCAGCTTGTTGGCAGTTTTTTTTTTTTTTTTTTTTGATGTTTGCATCTAATGTAAGTGCTGGGGGCAGGGCCTGGGCTCCTTAATTCAACAGCTCAAAATGCCACCTTGATTCAAGATTTCCTTGTTGTCTGACTTATGACCCAATGAGAGATGAGCTGTGGATTTCCTTTCCATAGCATGTACATCAAAACCATCAGTACTGATGGAGGCTAGCCCAGAAAGAAAGAGATGCAGTGTGAGTCCCAGAAGCTAGAGAGAAAGGCAAGGATGGTTCCCCCACATTTAGTGGGAGTGCTAATTCTAATGCAGAGAGTGGGCCTTCCAAATCACTGGGGGGAGGGGGGGATGTTGGGCCCACATTTGGACAGGTTAGCTGCTGGGATCTGGTGTGAGTCCAGAGCCAGCATGTCATTAAGTTGGCTGGCAGCAAGCAGTGACCCTAGGTGTTTTAGTGCAGGTTTCCATTCCTGCACACACATCATGACCAAGAAGTAAGTTGGGGAGGAAAGGGTTTATTCAGCTTACACTTCCCACATTGCTGTTCATCACCAAAGGAAGTCAGGACTGGAACTCGAGCAGGTCAGGAAGCAGGAGCTGATGCAGAGGCCTGGAGGGATGTACATTGTACATATTTATTTTGGTATGTCTTAAAGTATGAGCTGTTGGGTTACAGAGATGTATTGTCAGTTATGGGTACTGGCTGCTCTTCCAAGGACCTAAGTTCCTGTTCCTACATGTTGGCTTTTAACTGTTGGTAACTTCACTTTTAGGGGATCTGACACTCTCTTCTGGCATGTGTGGTCACTGAGCATGCATGTAGTGCACACACATATCATACAAACAAACACTAGTACTCAAACAATAAAAATAACAATTTAAAAGAAATAAAAATAGGAATTACTTACTTTTAGATCTTAAAAAAACAAAACAGTTTGTTGAGTATCTCAGTGTGGGAGTGTGCACATGTGAGTACAGGTACGCTGGAATCTTAAAGAAAGTATAGGAGTTCCCAGAGCTGGAGTTGCAGGTGGTTGTGAGCTGCCTGGCCTGGGTGTTGAGAACTGAACTCTGGTTCTCTGCAAGAATGCCACATGCTCTTAATGGCTAAGCCATCTCCCCAGTCCCACTAGGTGCTAAGATATCCTGAGAGTGAACCAGACTTTCTCAGCAAGTGAGATTATGGTTATATATAGGTTACTGCCTGAGAAGTGTTAATCTTACTGGTGTTTTATTTTTAGCATGAATTATGGTTGACTTGTCTACCTCAACAGCATTTATTTGTTAGACCTGTTGGAATTCAGAAGGCACTCTTGGGCTTTTGTCTGTTAACCTCTGGACATGGTTATTAGTTTTCCTCTCAAGACACCGATGGCTGCTGACGGGTGCTGTGGTCATCTCTTGGAGCTGGAAGGAAGCTTTGTATCTGTGTTGAAGTCTGTTTCTCAGGGAGAGTTGTCTACTGGGCGTATTCATTACGCTTCTCTTGCTGTGACAAGATAGCTGGCAGAAACAGCTCGTGGAAGGAAGGGTTTCTTACAGCTCACATTTCAAGGGGTTAGCCCATCATGGCCAGGAAGGCACCCTGTCAGGAATTGGAAGCAGCTGCTCACACCAGGTCTGCAGCCAGGAAACAGAGAGTAACAAATACGCCGAGCTTTCTCCTTTTTACTCAGTCCAGGACCGAGGCACATGGATGGGGCCGTCTACAGTTAGTGTGAATCTTCCCATCTCACGAAGTTAACCCAACCTATGTCCCAGACAGGCCATCTCTCCTAGGTGATTCTAGACCCTGTCAAGGTGGCAGTCAGTATTAACTGTCACGTTAGAAGTTCTAGACTGGAGTCTGCTGTCTGCATCTTACTGTGTTCACTGTGTCTTTTTCCGTCAGGTTTTTGCGTTGCAGAGGCTGGGTGGGATAGACTGCCTGACACTGGGTAGCTGGCCGCATCTTTTTTTGAGGTGGAGGGAAGGACAGGATTGCTGTTCCTTCAGTGGTTCATGAGTGGAGAAGTTCCTGTAGTGACCGGTAACAGTGAGGTAAGAGCTGTATCATATAAAGTCAGTCAAAGGTTTTCTTGAGCTGTCACCTGGACATATACTCAGGGCTGGAGGAGCTAGGAAATGGAGTATCTCAGGATGGTAATGTCAAGCCTTGTAGTTGGGTGCAAGGGAATGGTGGACTAGTGAAGAGATATTGGCGTGAGGGTGGGATTCTGTGGACAGGAAGGTGAATTGTGAAAGGGGTAATTATGATTAGTCTTTCCTTATTGGAGCTCATGACACCAAACAGGGCTCACTGGTTGCTGCTGGCTGTGTGGCAGACATTGCTTCAGAGATGTGGCTTCATTCTAGAGAGTTCTGCCATCTCTGACAATTACACATAGTCTTTAGTTCCACCCCCCTGGCTGCTGAGCCTCACGTGATTAGGCCACTTGTTAGCAACGTTTGTGAGTGTCTGAAATGATAGGAAAATAATTACATGCCCCACTTTACATATGCAAAAGCAATTAACTGTCATTAGTGCCCAAAATTCCTCCCCACTGCCCAGGGAGGTGAGTCAGTGAGTGTCCTCACTCTTTCTTCATTAGGAGTTAATTAGACTTTGGTGATGTCAGCTGTGGACAGAGCTGGGCATTCAGCACTGCTTTCCTCCCGCCTACTGAGGATGGCCAGTCCGCCTGATACGCCTCTGGATTCACTCCATCTGGACTGGAGACTCAGATTCTGTGAAGCTCTTAACTTAGGGCAACTTCCATCTCTGGATTTTCTGAGTTGGGGCTAATGCCCAAGGGCAGAGCAGTGATGAAGGGCCTGCAGACACAAAGTCTTTGTTGTTGTTTTTCTCCTGGGATCCCTAGGAAGACGTAGAATTGTATCTAGGCGTGCTGCCTGAGATTACATTGGAAGGAAAGTTCCTTGCCACCTTGGGTGTTGTTTTTTCTTTCTGAGTATAGCTTTTTTCTTACATAAAACACCTGGGCCTTTGTGAAGATCACTGTGCCCTTCAAGCTATCCAGTTCGTGGTCAAGCTGAGTGCTATAAATACCTCTGTGTGTGATTCTCTTTCCCACACCCCCCTTCCTCAATGGCTCCTGCTTCTGGCACTCTTGCGCTAGTGAAGATCTTTGCTTATCAGTTCTCCACCAACCCCAACCCCGATCCCCCACTCATTCAGGTTAGCCTTACTAGTTCCCCACTTTTTGAAGTTCTTTCTGGGACTTCTTAGGCCACTTGGTCTTTACATCACTTTTCCCTCTCCTGCCTTCCTTACAGCTCTGTCTTCTAGTTCTCTCTCTTCTCTGGCAGTCCAAAGAAGAGAGAACTGGAGAATGTTAGAAGCTCTTCTAAATAAAGTGTATGATGGAATGGGAGCAGCTTACCTCTTAGGATCAAGACTGTATTTGTCTCTTGTATATAACTACTAGTTGCCAGTAATAATGACTGGTAGATAGGAAATGGGGCTGTGCACACTCTGTCTGCCTTGTGTTTTCTTTGACATGTGTCTAGTATGGTGACCACCCTACCCCCTATTTTCTTGTGGTATTGTGGATGACCCCAGGACCTCAAAAATGTTTGCTATTCAAGCACTCCACCACCAAACTCCACCCCAGTGGTTTCTTTAAGTATTTGTTATTCAGTGAAAATTGAGTTAGTATGAGTTTGGGGGATGAGCTGTCATGTTATCAAAGCATGCTCAGGTCATCTGAGTGATGTCCATTCCTGTAGCTGCGTCTGTTTCGGTATTGTGTCATCACCAAAGTGAAGAAGATGTTATGGTAAGTGTAATGGCCCGTTCCGTCAAGTACCCTGGAGTGCAGTTAAAGGGCATAATAACACACAGTTCTGTTATAGGCACTGTCTGTGGGAACATAAGATGATGGCTGGATGAACTGGCCTCCTTCATGGTTAACAGTGGACATTGAGGTTCATGGGATGTGGTCCAAGGGTACTTAGGCATCTAAGTCCAACTCTTACACTGGCTTCTTTCCTTGTTTTCATAGACAATTAAGACATTGACTCCCCCCCCCCCCCCAAAAAAAAAAAAGTGTCAGTGGTGGTACACACCTGTAATACCAGCACTTGGGAGACAGAGGCAGGCGGATTTCTGAGTTCAAGGCCAGCCTGGTCTACAGAGTGAGTTCCAGGACAGCCAGGGCTACACAGAGAAACTCTGTCTTGAAAAACCAAGGAGGGGGGGAAGACATTGACTAAAACAAGGTTTATGGATTTTCTTGACCCTCATGCTCAGTGACTTATTAACCTTAAGGCTGGTTTTAATGAAGGGGTAAGATGTTTTCATGACGAGGGCCTCATGGGAACCTGTGAAGGAAACAGCACCTTCTCATGTCACATGTCACCCTGTGAAGAGTAGAGCTGGTATCAGAAGTGCCTGTGTTTGCTCTCCCCTCCCTTCTGTCCCAAGGCTCTTGGAATAGGCTGTGTGGGTCAAGTGTGCTCTTGACAACCTCCCCCTCTTGTGACTCTTCTTGATGTCCTGGTGGGTTCTGGGAAAGGAATGTCTATGATGGGTGGTGGCTGTCTAGCTAATTAGCAGGCTACTTGGGTTATTCTTAACAGCTGTGTCTTAAGTATCTCAGGCTAGGACATTTCAGGAGATGAGGGGCCTACTGGATGATGTTCATGATGAAACTGAGGTCCTCCACACTATGTACTGCTTACACACTTGTTGGTTTCAGCAGTCCTCCCTTGGAGACAAAGAACCACCTTGCCCAGAAGAGTATGAAAACTGTAATTTGTCAGAAAGGTTGATCTTGGGTAGATAGTAGGAAACTAGTTGTCAACAATCTGAAATTTCTCTTGGGTCTTCTGAAGACTTCTAAGATGAGAATGTTTTGTGAATTGATTTCCCTCTTCAGTGAGCTTTCAGGGGAGGCACTGTCCTGGTTTTTTTTGTAGATATTGTGGCCTCATAACATGCTGTTGTCTGGAGAGGACAGACTGGATGATGAGTGAGTGAGGGCACATGGTTTTTCAGATGACAGAATTCTTCCTCTTATCTCACTTAATCTCATGGCAATCATGCTGCAGTTGCCTTTCCCCTCGTTGGTTTTCTGCATTAGGATAGAATCTCGTATCTCTGTTTTATAAGTGAAAACTTGAGCTTCAAAAAGATTAGCTTAGTCTGAGTCTCGTGGCTTGTGAGTGTGTCATGTTTGGATTCTAGATCCAGTTTGAATCTCAATCTCTCTCTCTCTCTCTCTCTCTCTCTCTCTCTCTCTCTCTCTCTCACACACACACACACACACACACACACACACACACACACAGGGTGGGGGAGATTTCGATTGCAGAGGGAGGAGAAAGTTCTTCATTCTGAATTGAGGGAAACTGGACTTTGACATTCAAAAGATGTGTGGGGAGAGAAAGACATCAGTTCTGTAGATAGTCTGTGAAATCCATTATATTCTGTGGTGGCAGTGGCAACAGCAGCAGCAGCAGCAGCAGCAGCAGCATTGATGGTGGTGGTAGTGATTGAGACCGGGTCTCACTGTGTAGTCCAGGTTGGCCTTCATTTCAGGATCCTCCCAGTCCTGCCTCCAGAGTATTGAGGTGACAGGGGTGTGCCACTGTGCCTGACTTGATTAGACTTTAATGTTGGTAATAAGCAGGTGCCTTTTTTGTATGCATTCAAATCAAGGTAGATTGAGCAGTAACCAGCTCTACAAATGTAGGATGCTCGTAAAATGTGACTGATACTCTCAGAGTCACTAGAGTGACAAGGACAGTTTCTAGGATGAGGTGGCTTTGGAGCCGAGGAGTGGAATGCCAGCATGGTTATTTTGGTATCTAGTATGGGGAGTTTTCTCAGCCAACCCCACCAGCCTTGTGATCGGAAACTCTCTGCCCATACAGAGGCTCATCTTACAGTTGGGTTGTAAAACCAAGGGCCTGAGTAGCTCTAGATTTTGTATCTGGTGTTTTCAGTTTCATGTCCAGAGGAGGTAACTCCATCCCGCTGAGCTCTAGTAGACCCAGTTACAAGAAGTTCTTCCCTTTGCTGAACCAAAATGTGGCAGGGTTTAGAGCTGTGTTTGTGCATCCTGGGTGGATAGATCAATTAATGTGTGTGATTCTTAGCCTTAGAAGCAACTTGAATGTTGTCAGAAAGACTTCACTGCTAGTCTTCTGAGTGAGGCCATTCTTGTTGGACAGTTTGACTAGTGGACAGACTTTCCTTCCCACGTAATCTTCTTCTGAGCATCACGGAGGTGAGCTGACCCCTCCCCTCCCTTGTGATTACAGATGCCGTGGTGAAGGGTGAGCAGAATTAAGAAGGTCCATAAGGATCCTAAGGGCTGGTCAGGCCATAGCAAATGGGTCTGGAGGAGAAGCTGGCCTAAAGGATGGCTAGGCCCTCAGGGATGAACAGGTTAAAGTCAATGGAGGAAGTGGCTTTCGACCTAATTGGCCGAACAGTTTCATCACACTAGTGTGATGGTGGAAGGTGCTAAGGAACCTGTGAGTGTCCTCCCACTGGTAACCTTCCAGCATAGCCTGTGTGGCCAGCTGGGGAGATTGTCTTAAGACCTTGGGTGGGAGCTTTGGGTATGTTTTCTTCTGGAGACATTAGTTTTGGTTGGCAAGAAACCTTCTTCCCAGGCCTGCGAAGGGCCCAGGCCCCTCAGCCCTTGATGTGCTGAATTCCATCCCTTTTCTATACTGGTCATGCACCTACATGTCTTATGTCTATCTTTAAATACAGCTTCCTTGAGTGAATTCATGCCACTGTGATCTGTCCTGGCTTGGCCTATAGTTTTACATGTTGTGTGCATTGTTTCGTTTGTTGGGGGAGAGGCTAGCCACTATCAAAGCATTCCCTCCTATTCTCGTAATTTCTCCAGTAAGCAATCACTATGGTGGTTACAACTTAGCTCAAATTGTATAGAACTCTCAGATCCCAACCCAAAATGTAATCACTTGAAAATTCAAAAGGCCCACGAGGCAGGCACCCAGAGTTCATCTTGAGGCCAGTCACAAAACCCTTTCTTGTTTCATAATTTATACCTCGACACTGGCATATTCTGAAGTCTTGTGTAAGTGTTGGTAAGGGGCTGTCAGTATCTTGCTGACATGTTCTCTGAATGATGGCTTAGTTGAAACTAAGCATGCTAATTTTTCTTTAATACAAATGCTGCCAAATTGAAGAAAGTCAAGGTGAGGAGCCTAAAGCTACCCATCAGTTAGAACATGAATTTCATAATATTCAGAGTGTCTGTCCCTGGGGGTGGTCTGTTGAAATCCACAGATTGGAGAGAACAGGTGAGAGAGAGAGAGGATGCAGTTGGTAGAGGCAAGGGCAGAAACTCTGGTTTCTGCTCAACTGACAGTGCCCTGGAATGGAGATATGTTTTCCTCTGCTTTCTTGTGTTGAAATACTGCAGCAATGTAAGGGAGCAGCAGACATCACATGAGATCCTCCCTGCTCAGCACACTGTGGCTCATTTCTCATCATTCTCCAGGAATTCTCCTTCCTTCTTTTGGGGAGTCCTTTGCATTAATGATCTGATGTGGTTTTCACAAAGCATTATTGATATGTTAGGGTGCAACCAGCAGGGAGTACTGGATTTGATCATTTTCAGGTTGGTGTCAAGCCATTTGTTTAGAAAGCTTATCCCCTTGTGACTGTAGGGGGAGTGTATAATTGAAGGGGGATGCATCTACATCTTGGAGAAATATTTCTTGTGGTTCTTCATTGCCCTAAAACGTGTGGAAAGATTACTCCATAGTTTTCATGTAATCAGGAATTCAGAGTATGTTACAGGGCTGCTGTTGCCCCAAAGGGGTGGGACATTCCCACAAGAATAGCAGGTGTAGGAGGGAACAGGACTGGTCTCTGTTTCATGCAGGGTTAGCATGTAGGACCCAGTGACCTGACTCCACAGGGTAGTATCCTCAAAGATCTATGCAAGGACTCGGTCAGCTGGCGCCGCACCTCAGTAGGACAAGGTCTACCGCACTAAAGTACCTTCATTTCTTCTGTCTCCCACTCTTGCATCTCAATGACCTTTATTGAGATGGCTTGGCATTTCACCTAAGTTGTCAATTTTTAGAGTGAGTTGGATATCTTTTATTTTCTTATAAACTTGTTCTGCTATGGGGACTTGGCTGTCCTTGAACACTAGTCTTTTGTAAAGTGTGGGCACTTAGTAACAGGTTTTCCCATGAGTCTTGCAGATGGGTAGCTCTGAGTGAGGGCCGTCATTACTGAGAATTTTCTCTCATCCAGGAAGATTACCCAGCTTCAGTTGGCTATTAATGTTTTTGTAGGGTACTTAACATGACACACAGTGGACAAAATCATCTGGGATCTCAGAATTCCATGTTCTCCTCCAGGAATTACTGTCCACGGAACACTCTGACTTGTCCACTCTGACCTGCAAACCTACTGTGCAGCTTGTAGGAGCAGTATATTGATGACGCCCCAGCCTTACATGATTTTATGGTTTCTCTTTTAGGTTTGTTTTCTTGAAAAGGCTCCAGGCTTCGGCTTGGAAAACCCAACCGCCAAAATTGAGCCCAGCAGTTGGAGCGGCAGCGAGAGCCCTGCCGAAAACATGGAAAGGATGAGTGACTCGGCAGATAAACCAATTGACAACGACGCGGAGGGTGTCTGGAGTCCTGATATTGAGCAGAGTTTCCAGGAGGCCCTGGCTATCTATCCGCCGTGTGGGAGGAGGAAAATCATCTTATCAGACGAAGGCAAAATGTATGGTAAGTGGCCTGGAACATTCCTTTCAGGGCCTCCAACCTGCCGCAGCGGGAGGGGATGTTCTCTGAAGCCAGCTCAGTTGCTCTTTGTAGAATGACATTTGGCTATCCCAGGGACCAGGGCCCCATTCACTACAGAGGAGGATCCTGGGATACCATCCCTTGGGATTTTCTGTTCGTCCAAGGTTCAGGTGCCACAGTGGCATACATACAAGAGAGAACAAGTTCTTGAGCACACTCCCTTTATCTCAAGCTCCCCAAAGCTGGCGTCAAGCACAAGACTCTGTCTCTTGAGACCTTCCCACTCTCACAGGAAGATCCTGTGATTTAGGTTTGTATTTGAAATCTAGTCTTTTTATTGGCTGGAGATGTGGCTCGGGTTTTTTCTAGCAGCACAGACCTCTAGGTTTAATCCACAGCCTTGGGAAACTGGGTGCTGCAGTGCTTGCGTTGTAATCCCAGCACTCAGGAAGTGGAGGTAGGTTGACCAGAAGTTCAAGGTCTTCCTCCACGACATAGAGAATTTTGGCCAGCCTGGACTTCATGAGACCCTGTCTCAACATTACATCCTTCTAAAAGTACTGAAATCCCCCACTACAGGAACAACCCTGTACTGGTCAGATAAAACACACACGGGCTTGATTGGCCTGTTTCCATTCTTGCTTCCAACTTGCAGTTGAATGGCTAGTTGAGATGTTGTTGTATGTCCTGTCCTGTCCCATCTGTCTTTCCCCCAATCCCCAAATGCATGTGCCCAGCTACCAGCTTCCCTTTCCTCGATGACTGTCCTCTGAGTAGCTTCTGATGGAAGCTGCCTGAGGTGAAGAAGGCAAGCCCAGCTTTCCAAATGGCTCTGGATGCCAACAGAGTGTGTCCGCGCCCTCGCTGGTGTGAAGCTTCCCTCCATAGGGTTGGGGGATTCTCTCTTCCTTTCTAGAATGCTCCCAGCTGCAGACCTGCTTTTTTTTTTTTTTGCTATCTACCTTTAAGGGAAGCAGACGGCAGGTGGTTGCTTGTACATAGTGCTTGTCTAATTGAGTTGACAGAGTTTGTGTTGTCACCAAGTCTAAAGAGATGCAGCCAGCATAGATTCCAAGAACACCGGCTCATCCACTACCCAAGGCTCTTTACTCAACAGAGGAGTGATTTATTTCTCAGTAATTCCCACTATTTCTGTAATAGGGAGCTGTACCTTTAACCCTGCGTGTCTCTGTCAGGAGCCCAAGGAGGCTGTGCTCAGACCAGCAAAGGCTTCTGAGGGGAGAGCAGATGGTAGCACAGCTGCCACCAGCTGTGCCCCGCCTGCCTTCCCCCTTCACCACGGATGATGTAATGGAAACAAAGACACTTTTGCTTTCTGTGGCACTGAGCCTCTCAGCCTGTCATGCACCCGGGAGTGAGAACCCAAACTTGTGGCATTTGTTTTATGCTCTTGTGAGTTCTGCTGCAGCCAGAGAATCCTCTTTTTATCTAGGGTAGTGAAGTCAGGCCGAAACTGCTCAGCTGCTGCGGGTGGACAGTTTCTAGGCCTCAGGTGGCCTGCGTCCTTTCTTCCCTGACTTCTCCCTCCTCAGCTTTCCCTTGAAGAAGACTGTTTCGCGTGGTGAAGGGTAGCTTTGGGGCATTGCATTGTGAAATTCTCACTTGTTTGCTCAGAAGTTGTTTTAATCTAAGTTAATGGCGTAAGACATTTGGTAGCATACACCTATAATCCCAGCAACACTCAGGAGGCTAAGGTAGGAGGAGAGTGGGAGTTAGAGCCAGCCTAAGCTATCTAGTGAGATCATGCTTCTGAAAACTGTTTTTCCCCCCCCCCCCCTCCATTCAGATTTTCCTTTGTGAATAGTTGCCTACTTTGCCTATAACTCAATTGTAAACTTTTTACGTGAAAATGATTTTTAAGATCTCTTGCCGGGAACTGAATCCATGGACGCTTCAGATTGGAGTTTTCTATCAACAGTTAACCTGATCACATTTGTGCTTGGTGTTAGTGTAGTTTTGGGCTCCTGGGAAAGATGGTCAGATAAATGATGACAACAGGTCCTTGGGGATTTGCCATATTGGATATTGTGGTTTTGTGGTATGAGAATTCAGCAGGGTGATTGGTAAGTTTGGTGTTGGCTGTGGGACATGTCTCTAGGACCAGGGGAAATTAGTTCCCAGTACTTCCCAGTTGTATCTGTTTTTGAGTATGGGTGTCTTTTTCCTTAAGTCAGCACTATTCAATTACTGTCTGTGTTGGTGGCCAGCCAGGTTTAAAATGAGGCAACCATTTTTTTTGAGCAGGCAGCCTCAGGAATCACAATTCACTAGGGAGGAAGAGTCTAGTACGGTTTCGGGTTTTCACAGGACAAGAGAGTACACAACCTGTAGGATTTTGTTCCCTGATCAGGAAGGGAGAGATGGGTTTTCTACACTGACCTTGCAATATCTCCATCTCTCTAGGGAGGATGCACTCCCCTCGGCTCCCTGTCTTTGTGGCATATGATAGAATGCCTTATGCTATCTTGGAGGGAAGTATGGTAGTTCCTGGGCTAGTGGAGTTGGAGTGGACCTCCCTTTAGGGGATCTGCTTTAACCTTGTCAGGGACTTTTGAGATCAGAGAACGGTGATTCCTCAGTGCTACCTCAGCCAGTTGGGGACAGAGTCATGTGAGCCAGTGTAAGGCCAGGGTCACCCTTTGTGATCAAGCTTTTGCTATCACATACACGAATCCAAACATGACTGGACCAGGAGTCAGCAGTCCCCGAGAGCATCCTTTTTCTCTAAGACCTTTGAAAATGAATGTACTGTGACGTCAGTCAAAGTCATATCCAAGTGAAACACCTGGTGTGCGTTCCTTGAGGATTTCATTCCTCCGTTTCTGATCACTTACGGAGTTCTCTGGGTTGTCACTGGTCCTGAAACACTGGAAGAGGCAAGGTCGAGTGATTTATTTATTTTGGTAATGAGATTTCCATCATGGTTGGCAGGAGAATAAACAGAGAGTTCCTTATGATAAGCATTTGTTCCTTGGAAGAGAAATGGACGTCAGGCAACTGAGGCTATGTAGCTGCCTGCCTGCCTCTATATGCCTAGACATCTCCTGTGCTCCCTGATATACAGCGCTTGCTCTCGGCTGCTGCCTCTGACTCTGCTCTTAAGACGCACAGGCCTTCCTCTGTCTTCCTCTGTTTTCTTTCATTTCTTAGCCCATTTTTGCGTAGCTGTATGTTTCTTTTTCTGGGAGGTAGAGAGGGAGGATGAGGTGGGAGGGAAGTTTTTAGTGAACATGCTTCTCTGAAATTGGATTTTAGGGAAGTACACCACAGTGCAAAACAAGACCCTACCTCCCAGAAAACAAACGAACAAACAAACAAACAACCCCCCAAAACCCCAAACTGTGATCCATGGGAATACCTGTGTCTGTTCCCTCTGTAATTGAAGACACAGTCTGGCAGTGTGGTCACATGTCCTTGGAATCCTTCAAGGGTTGGGACAGAAACCAGTTTGCAGTGATTGTCTGCCCTAGAGGCAGACAGGTGCAGCACTTAGCAGTTTAGACTGTGTAATTAATATGAATCCTGGCCCAGCACTTTTAGGGCTCAGGCTTCGGGCAAGTTGCCTTGGTACTCTTGTGTTTCAAAGCCTGAAGCTGCAAAGGAGGGTGCTAAATAGACCCAACTTCAGAGGATTGTCACAAAAATGAACTGAAGCCATGGTGATGTGAGGTTGTCCACTATGCCTGAACAGCATCTTTTGCATATAGTTGGGTGCTAAATAAGTGTTTGTGAAGTGAGGACAAAGCACAAGGTTCTGCCTTGGCTGACTAAGGCTCTGCATGTTCTTTGCAGCTGACATTCCTGAGAGGTCTCTGAAGTGCTGTGGTGAAGGGGTTGGGCGAGATGGACAGCATAGTCTGAGGATAAGATGGCTGGAAGGTGAAGGTCCAGGTCTGTCTAGCTCCAAAGCCTGGGCCACCCCTACTGTGCTTTCTGTTCTTCCTTGATAGAGACGATTGCACATCAACCCAGCAGATCACTGTTGAGGGCCAGCTGTATGCCAGCCTCATGCTTGGGGTTGCCAGGAGGAGGGCTGGGGACCAGACAGACACAGTCATGTCCCTGCCCTCACGGAGCTGTCACAAGTTCACTTGCTGGCCACTGACCTGAGGTCAGGGCTGGGTGCCAGAGATTTCTGGGAAGTCTGAGGACGCTTTGAAGATGGTCACCTTCCACTTAGCCTTTTGAAGCCTGTTCTTGGCTACCAAAGGCCAGGACACCTGGCCTGCTGCTGGCAGGAAGAGAACACAGCAGGGAGGGTCCAGATCACAAGGCTGGCCTTAATGCTGGCCAGGAAGATGTCTGGAAGGTTCTAATGTCCTAGGTCGCTGCAGGCTGACTGGGCACAGCCATTGGTAGGCAATGGCTTTCTCCTGTGAGCAGATGCCTGTACCCTTCTACTTGAGAATAGCTGCTGTCGAAAGCAGGGTACCCCCCCACCTCCAGTACCCCCACCTCCAGTTGTATTGTATGTTTGGTTATTTTTCCTGTCGTGCTGGGCATTGAACCCAGGATCTCCTGCATGCAAGACAAGGATTCTGTTAAGTGATCTATTGGGGTGGGGTGGGGCAGATTGTTTCTTGTTGGGATGCTAGACCTACTACCAGTCAGTCCTAGAGAGCAAGCTAGTTCAGGAGGACAAGGAGATGTATGTGTGCCTCTACCCCACTGCTGACCTATGCCTTGCTAGTCACACACATGCTATGGGATTGCCTGCTTGCCTGGTTTTCAAGAGGAAGGTACTTGCTTAGTGAGTCAGGGGATCACCAGGAGAAGGCACACAACTGTGTGCCAGTCAGACAGCTTCGTGGCAGGAGGAGGATGCTGTTAGCCCCTAGGTACTGCCCAGCCCTGAAAATCATTTAAGGAGAAACAGGACTGTCTGTGCTTCTACAGGAAAGTGGCTCTTATGGTTCATGTTTAGAATGAGGAAGAAGGCTGAGCCTGTGGAGCTCCCAGAGTCCCTTGTATATAAATGGCTGTAGTGAACCAGTCACTGGTCCTTAGAAAAGTGTCTCTCGAGGCCTAAGTTGATCTTCTTTTTGACCTGTATTTTCAAGCTGATTGGTTAGGCTTGAAACACAGAGCTTTAACCTGGAACAAGCAGGAAGCTGGGACTCTGTGTTTCTTTCAGGCTTTGTTGTAGGGTCAGACACACTGAAGTATTTTCAGTGCTTGGTGCTTGTGCTCTGAGAACTTCTTCCATGGGAAGAAATGCTGGGAAAGGGGAAGAGAAGAGAAAAGCATTTGCTTATTTTGTTGCATATATGAGGGCAGAGGAGCCCCTGGGTTTTTTGTTTTTTTTGTTTTTGTTTTTGTTTTTTTGTTTTGGCAGCTAGTATTGGCAATTCTTCATCGAAGTATTAGGAAGGAATTCTGACTTGAGTAGGGACGCAAGGGGAGGGAGCCAGGGTGAGTTCTAGATGAATAATAGGGGATTTTGACCCAGCTTGGTTCCTGTGAGACTTGGCTGGTGTCATCAGTATTTCGATTGGGAAATAATGGGGTGGGGGTGGGAGCAGGCTTACAGAAATTTATTCCCAAGGTGTGTGGCTTAGGAATGGGTGATGAGGGCGGAAAAGGAAAGAAATGCTAAGTCATTCTCAACTTCTTCTACCTCTTAATGTCTTTGGTGTGATCATGGACAAGCAGGATTCAGAAGACTCAAATGAGGATGTCACTGAGGACTGCAGTGTGTTCTGACCATGAGTGGGGAAACATATAGGGAGTAAGGAAAACAGATGACCTATTTGAATTGCCTTAGAATGGTGTTGTCTTGCTTAGTCCTCTTAACAACCCAATGGCAAACGGACTCTAGGAGTCTCCATTTTGCAGCTGAGGATGCTTGAGGTCACTAGCAAGGTCAAGTTATTTTTTTCAAGGTCACACAGCAAAGAAGCTGTGAAGTAGACTTTTCCAACCAGGCTAGTCAGTTACAACTAAGCGTGCAGTGGAAGTATATTTTGTTCTAGAGATACACCGGTTAGTGTAGAGGGGAGGTGGTGGGGAGGGAGGGAGAGAAAATGAACGGGAATTTCCATATGTATGTTTGAGAGTAGGTGAATGAGCAAGTGAGAATGAGAGACAGGCAATTAATTACCTGTTCTAACTTTGAATTTTGGGAAAAGAACCACTTAATGTTTTTTTTTGGATTATAGACCACTTCTGGCCAAAGATGGTGACGGCATATTTGTAGGATTGAGTTGATGACTTCACACAAATTAGCCTTGTTCAGCCGTAGACGTTGGCAGGAGACTTCACATGACTTGTGGAGCTTTAATTGAGAATGGTGGGATGAAGGGAGGGTGGGCTCCATACCGTGAAACAGTGTGATTCTTAGCAGGAAAATGAGCGTGCCACCTGGGCACCTGCTATAAACACAGCCATGTAGCTTGGTACTGTGTGGTGGAGGGCACAAACACCATACCAAGACGTCTGGCACTCATTCTGAGTTCAAACCTCTGCAGCGTTTCAGGAAAGAAGGTAACACGGCTCAGTCCGTGTGTTACGATGCCAACTCTGTGGGCAAAGATGAGTTCAGTGGCTCTTGGCAGGCTTCCACTGGCATCGGTGCTGATGCTGGAGTATGGCATGGGGATGGTTTGTGTTTCCAAGGTGGAAACCTATATAGGACTGGCTGACTGGAAGTGACTTGTGAAAGAATAGATCTATGCTGGGGTTGTCCTCCTGGGTGATGGGGAGGTAGGTAGGTGGACTGTGAAATGAGATGGGGAGTGGAGACAGGAGAGGCAGGTTTGGGAGAGGACAGGAAGGAGGTGCCTTGCATCATGTGGTTGTCCCAGGTATCTGTCAATGGGGCTTGCCCTGCAGGGAGTTCGGGACTCAGGCCAGGATGCCTGCTTCCGGAGAAGTACACCCTCATATTGGAACAGTGGTGGCAGCTGCTTGTGCTGTCAGGTTAGCCGTCTAGCAAGGCCCAAATTGGTGTGGATTAAACATTGTTACATATGTATTGTATTGTACACACATGTGTAGAAGTCAATTTAACTTGTGGCCCTCCATTCTTCCCTTCTACCATGTGGTTCCAAGCTCTGGCTGTCAGGCTTGGAAGGACATGCGCCTTTACCTGCTGAATTACCCTACAGGCTCCTGACAGAGGCTTTAAGTAAAATGCCTAGAGTTGTGGGGAGGGAAGACAGATTTGTTTCCTATGGGTCCCCTCCTTCCCAGTTTTCCTTTCTGTCTTTTGGATAGGGTCTTATATGGCCTGAACTTAATATGTAGCCCAGGAGCATGACCTTAAACTTCTGTTCCCCCTGCCTTTGCTTTTCTAGTGCTGGGATTACATGACTGGATATACCCAGTGTCCAATGCTAGAGTTGAACCTAGGCCTTGTGCTGTACAAGTACTCTGCCGAGCTACACCCCAATTCCAAGATTATCCCCCTTTTAAGAAACAAAGGAATAGGTCCATGGTTCCTCTACCTGATTATCAGGAGCAGAAACTTGAGTTGCTGAGAGGGGAAGGGGTGGGACAGGACAGGTGCCTCTGTCCTTGCACTCTGAGCACTTGGGTGTGTTAGGTGCTCATTAAGATTTGAGAACCACAGGGCTGAACAGCAGTTTAATCTTGCAATTTGGTAAAAGAGCCAGAGGAACATAGTGGCTCCTGCCCTCACGTTTCTAACGGAGTTGACTTCTCCATTCAGTTTGCTCTCTACCCACCAGACACGTGATCATGGCCCAGGCTCTGAAGTGCGATGAGGTAGGGAATCTTTGACCACAGATGGAAAGAGACAAGATACCTTGGGTGGCTATCATGTTAAGGGAAGACTTACCTTTTAGGGCAGGGACAGGTCTGGCCACATGGTGAGCTGGGGAGAGGAGTTTGTGAATTAATGGCATTTTTGATGGAGCAAAAGCCAGAAGGGACTTTAGAGGGTAGGCTGCTTCTGTTTCTAGGCACAATAGAGGAGAGGACTTGAGGGCTGACAGTGATTAAGGCCACATGGCTAAGCTGGCCCATAGGCTGTGGAGAAGCGGAGCAGGCCTATTATAGCTGTGGGAGAATGGGATCTAGACAGACAGAGTGAGCAGTATTGCTGGCCGAATCATGAAGGGCCCAAGGGGAGTTGGAGGCTAGTACTTTCTTTATTGAAAATTTTATTGAGATAATTATAGATTCACATGCAATTGTAAGAAATAATACACAACGGGTCCCTTTGTGTGCACTTTGCCCATTTCCCCCAGTGCTTAGATTTTGTACAATTGTGATACTACAGCCAGGATGTTACATCAGTAGGACTCATTGAGCTTACTCAGATTTTCCCTGCAGTGTGTGCATATACGCACATATGAGTGAATGTATATGTGCATGCACATGTATGCATGCGCATGCAGGCTTGTTAGGTTGTATACAGTGTCTTCCTGTTCTGTCATTCAGAGTACAGAGTAGTTCCAACACAAGGGTCCCTGGCTTGCCGCTTACTGACCATGCTATGTTCTGTCCTGCCTTTTCCTTACCCATCTCTGTCTTCTGGCAACCCCCGATCTGCCCTCCATTTCTTAGATGTTACCATTTTAATCTTTTTTTATTAGTGGAATTAGACGTGTGCTGTGTATTGTCTTTTGACAGTAGTATTTTTCTACTGAACCCATTTAGTCATTTACTGAAGATGATCCACCTGTATGTTCAGATCAATATCTGTCCTTTTTATCATTAAGAAGCATCCCCTGGTGTATGTGAACAATAAATCATTTAATCTTTGTGTGCTTATATATATGGTGTGATAGGCATGTACACGTGGGTATGTGTACTTTTGTACATACATTTGAAAGCCAAGTAACATCAGGCATTCTTTTTTTAAAATTGCTCTTTGCTTGATCCCCTTATGACAGTGTCCCCTTGATAAACCTAGATCTAGCCTTACAAAAAGCCCTAAAGATCTTCTTGTCTCTGTCCATTGCACCGCAGTCAATAGGTGTGTATGCTGCTATGCCTTAATTTTTACATGGGTACTGGGTTTGAACTCAGGTCCTCATGCTTACACAACAGCATTCTTAGCTACTGAGCCATCTCTCTGTCTTAGGTTCAAATGGTTAACCATATATTGAAGAGCATCTCAGTTGACTAGCCTTTTACCACCTCCCCTCCTCTGTGAACATTTGTTTTGGGGATGGCTGCACTGTTGCATGTTCTTATCTACATTCTGTGTATCCCTCACCACCATTTTGTCCTGTATCTTTTATTTCAAGACCAGGGTTCTCTGTGTAGCCCTGGGTGTCCTGGAACTCACTGTCTAGACCGGAACCCAGGACTCAGGTTCGTTTATCTCTGCCTCCTCACAAGTGCTGAGATTAAAAGTGTGTGGGGTTAAAGGTGTGCCCTGGCTCTTCTGTTTATCTTCTCCATTGTAAAACGTGTGGGCCAGGAGCTCCAGTGTTCCTATTTGCATTTCCTTAGTGACCACTAAAGTTGGCTGCCTTTTCCTGTGTTCATTTGGGTTCTGAATGCTCCTGGGTGGTGACATCACTTCAGGTGGTTTTTCTATCTTATAACTGGACATTTGGAGAATCTTCTAGAGACAGGGCTTTGTGGGACTCATGGTTACAAGTATTTTCTCCGTATTGTAGCTTTGCTGCTGTCTCTTTTACATTGGGGTGGGAGGGGTAAACACCAAACCAACCAAACAAGAACTTCCAGGGGAGTGAAACTTGAGTGGGGTGTTCTTTTGAGACAGGATCTGTCCTTAGGCTGGCCTTGAACTCCTGATTCTTTGTCTCTGCCTCCTAAGTACTGAGACTTGATACGTGTGCCACCATGCTCAGTTGGGTAAAACTTTTAACAAAAAAGTAGAAGCTTAATTTTCACACTGTCTGTGGGGCAAGCTTTGCTTTCTGCCTGTCATGCTCAGTGCCTAGCCAGGAGTTTCTCTGTTCTGTTACTCTGGAAGGGTCATGTTTCAAACCACATTGTGCAATCTGTTTTGAATTAAATTCTGTGTAATAAGGCAAAGAGAGAGGCCATTAGCATGATTGCATCTTGGGTCTACCAATAACCGTACGCCAGGGTGGGAGTTAGTGTGTGTGGTAGTGGGGAAACTGGAGGGGCCAGTCATGACAGGTGGAGACTGTTAGAGGCCTGTTAGGTATGGTCGTAGGGTCAGGATTGCAGGCTCCTGAGTAGACAGGGAGATTCTGAGTTCACTGGTATGGCCACGCTACTGATGGTATGGCTAGGATACGTGATTGTAGGTCGTAGCCATAGAGACAAGTAAGAAGAGCATCTGGGGCCATCTATCAATGATCTGTGTTGGGTTGGTGTGGCTAACTGCTTCCTTCTGGAAGAAGTATAGTGTATATTTGTGAATCTACTCCCTGAGTAGTCCTGTGGCCCCTTGGCTATGAGTAGAATTTGGTAGGTTTCCATAGCATAGGCCCAAGACACATCTAGCGGCAGAAGGGACTTCAGGGTCAGTAGACATGTTTCCTTTTTGTCTTATGCCAAACAATAAAAACTTATGTGGTCTCCTTGGGCCAGTTGTCATCAGAAGAACAGAGACAGGAAAGCCAGGGTTTCCCCCCTGCTTCTCAGCAGTCGTATGTGAGAACATGTTCCCAGAAGAACTGGGCTAGGGTCTGTCAGGAGGCTTGGCTCTGTTAAGGAGAGATTGGTCTGAGCTTTCCTGAGTGGATCTTGTAGAGAGCAGACTTTATGGGCCTTTGTGTGATGGGAGGAACTGCTGGGAGCCTGTTTTGGGGCAGAGGGGAAGGAGCCCCATATCGGGCAGGAGTTCTGCAGCCTCAGAGAGAAGGAAGAAGGTACATGCTATCAGCCACGTAGCCCTTCTCTGCCAGCCCCTTCTAAAGCCCCAGGTCCTTTGCACAGTGATGGCTTGCATTTCACCTGAGAGTGTGTGGTCTACTTTATCTTTTTGCACCATTCCATTGACACTGAAATCTGTCAGCGAGTGTAAATTACCATTTATACATAATCCTTGTGATGCTTTGTTGATTACTAAGTGAAGGTTCTGTCTTTGATATCATTCAACTTAGTAAGTTTGAAGTATTATCAATGCATTGCGTGGGTGGGATCACAAAACAGTCTGGAGTCATTTACAACCACTCACAGTGGCTGCTAAGGAGAATGAGACTGCAGTACTCCTTTCTATTAGAGGATTTTCTATTAGTGGGGTTTTAAAAATAGTAAACATATGGTACTTTTGGAATTAGAGGAAAAGAGATGATTATATCAAGTTTATTTTTTCCTCCAACTAGGAACTATCATTGAAGACAGTTGTGAAGGATAGCACAGATTGAAAGGGAGCCATGGTGCCTGGGTGCACTATGGCAAGATGTCATTAAAGACAATTGTGAAGGACAGCACAGGTAGAAGGGGAGCCATGGAAGACACAGCAGGGTCCCAGGGTGGGAGGGTGGGATTAATGAGCATCTCTTCTCTCCCTTGGGGTGGCTGGGCTGCCGAGCTTGGGCACAGGGGCCTCACAGGGTCTGTGCAGTGTGTTCTTAGCATGAGTGCAGAGTTAAACAGGTGCCCGGCCACTTGACCTGTCAGTCAGCTGTCCAGACCAACAGTCAGCCGTATCCCTAGTTATGGTACAGTGCTGGGGTGAGTGGCTTGGGGAACATTCACATCTATTCTTCAGATGCTCGGAGGCTGGGTGCCGACAGAATGAGTTGGATCTCTGCCGAGCTAGGATTTCCTCCATCGTTCAGCCTGTACTTGAGAGTAGACCTGGTTTATTCTGTGGATGTTTTGGGGGAGTGTCTGTTTTTTTAAAAATACCAGTAGTTTTTCTGATGACATGCTATTCTTTGTAACAGGGTCCTGGCAAGTGATCTTCTGCTTGCCCTGCCTTTGGGCACAGTTGGTGCATTTAGCGTTTGAAAATGCTCCAGGGACTTTATGGCGTGTTGCAAAGTCTCACTTGACTCTAATCACTCATTAGATTACAGTTCATTGCAGATGGGTTTCATTGACCTGATGCTTCTGTTCGGAGTCTATCTTGTCTCCTTCCCTTTCTTAAACACTGCCATTTCAGGCCAATAACAAAGTCAAATCTGTACTTTGAAGCCTGTCCAAATGTTGTTTCTTCAACTTCTCTCCCTGTCTCAGTGATATTCCTCTCCTTGGCCTTCTAGAACACACACTGAAAGGTGTGGCCATGAAGCCTGGGCCTTTAGATTTATTGAAAATAAACATTTGCCAGGAGTGGGTGTATACCGTTAGGTGCACTCTTAGCCCTTGGGGGCAGAGGCAGGTTGATCTTTGAGTTCCAGGTCAGCCTTGTCTACCTAGTTAGTCTTAGGATAGTGAGAGCTACACAGTGAGATCTTGTCTCAAAAGGAGAAGAGCGGGGAGAGAACACCATCTTCCTCCCTCCCTCCTTCCCTCCCTCCTCCTTCTCTCTCTCTCTCTCTCTCTCTCTCTCTCTCTCTCTCTCTCTCTCTCTCCTTCCTTCCTTCCTTCCTTCCTTCCTTCCTTCCTTCCTTCCTTCCTTCCTTCCTTCCTTCCTTTCTATGACTCATTACCTGAAAATCTTCTGCAGACCATTGTTCTTTTTGCAAGCATCACAGAAACCCTTAGACAACCTAAAGAAGAGAAATCTCTGGAGGATGTGTTATTGGTGAGCCCAGTGCTGGGTAACCTTTATTCTGTTTATAGGTTGAGTTTTCCCTGTGACTTGCTCTTGCCTGCCCTCTTTATCATCCGAGTCGCTCACTGCAGCGTTGAGATAGCTCTGTCAGTTGTCCCCAGATGAATGGTTCTATTCCAAGCACAGGTGCTTCCATGGCAGTTTTAGGAGAGCTAACTCTTTATAACCACTTTCCTGAGTAAGGTCTGGAGCATGGTGGTGTCCTGCATACCTCTATAGCAGCCGTTGTGAAAAAGGTATGGGGAGGCAGCATGCCCAGTGTTAGATATCAGGTTGTGTGTTTATTCAGTTTGCACATTCCTTACTAGGATGTGTGCTTATGTTTTGTCTTACAGCCACACACAGCTGACAGTGGAAATGGATGTTGACTGTGAAGATGCTGTCACATGACTTAGGCTACTGGGGTTGTAAACTGTGTTTGAGCAGCATTCTCAGTGGCGGTATGCCCTGTGACAGTACCATGGGCCTTTCTAACCACAGAGGCGTCTTGGACACTGGCATAGTGACGAGCCTTTTGAAAGGTGTTTGACTATGGTCTAGTGCGGTCGTGCTTCAGAGGCAGAGGCAAGCAGACCTGAGTTCGAGGTCAGCCATGAAAAAAGAGTGAAGACATATATGCCATTAAGGCCTGACCTGAATGGAGCAGCTGTTGTGACAAGGAATCATAGTAGTGGTAATAATAATACTTATTATTATTATTATTATTATTATTATTATTATTATTATTATTTGTGCAGTATGTCAGGGACTATTCTAATACCTAACATTTAAGCCTCTGGATCTTTACAAATGGCTGCCATCATCATTTCATAATACATATAACATGTGACTTTATTAGGAGAACTCACTGGTTTTGTTTTATTTTTTTCTGAGAAGAGATTGAGGGGATGGTGATGTCCTGATGAGGACATTCATATCTCTAAAGTAGTTTCGCCTTACACGTTAGCACAGTCCAGAAGGGTCTTAACAACTTGCCTAGGATTATATAGCTGGCTGTTGTTCCTGCCAAGTCACAGGGTGCAGTTTGGGTCCAGAGCCAGTGTTTTGATCTCTTTGCTGTCCCAGGAGTCTAGTGTCGCCATGCGGCTACCTGCTCTGGTAGTTTGGCTCCATGTAACAGTGTAAGAGGGAGAGTGAATTTTTCTAGATGTAGGGACATCCTTGATTCTGCTCTCTGCTTGCTAAACTCCTACTGGACTTTCAAGGCCTTATAAAAATAAATACCCCATCTAGGGCTGGAGGTAGCTGAGCAGTTAATAACCCTGGCTACTTGTGCAGAGGACCAAGGTTCCCAGCATCCACATGGGCCCTGGTTCCTGGGGGATCTGACTCTTGGCATCCACAGCACGCGCGCGTGCAACAGGTACTCCCAGATACTCATAAAATAAAAATAAATCAGGCTGGTGAGATGGCTCAGCGGGTAAGAGCACTGACTGCTCTTCCAAAAGTCCTGAGTTCAAATCCCAGCAACCACCCATAATGAGATCTGACGCCTTCTTCTGGTGTTTCAGAAGACAGCTAGAGTGTACTTATATATAATAATATAATAAATCTTTTTTAAAAAAGTAAAAATAAATCTGTTAAGAAAGATACTTGATCTCTGAAGCCTCATAGGCAGGGCTAGATTTCTAGGTCCTTTCTCAGACATTGTTAACCATCTGTCAAAGAGCTTGGCAGACTTGACTCTCTTAAATTATGCTAGGAAATGTTGAGTTCACTTTGGGTTTGTGTCTGTCTGTCTTTCCTCAGTCCCTAAGGACTCTCCAAGGGCAGATGCTGTGAGTCGGCTGCTCTTGGTTCCTCTGTCCTCAGCACAGCAGCTTTCAAGACACGCCTGACTGGGTGGAAGGTGTTAGTGGAGAGCTCATCATGCATCCTGAGAGGATCCCCTTTATTACACTTTCACCTTTTTTTTTTTTTTTAAAATCACATTCTGATGAAATTATGAGGGTGACCCATGATGTTTCTTCTAGTGAGAGGAAACTTGCAGTGGTGACTGTGTCTCTGTGCCTGAGGTATGTTTTAAATGTCAGGAATGGGTACATATGTGCAGATGCATGCTTACATACTGCTTTTCCCAGATTCACTCTGAGTTCAATTTGCGTTGTTTGAGAATCACTTTTAAGAGTGGTCATGCCGGGCGGTGGTGGCGTGCGCCTTTAGTCCCAGCACTTGGGAGGCAGAGGCAGGTGGATTTCTGAGTTCGAGGCCAGCCTGGTCTACAGAGTGGTCATTCTCAGATGACATTGTATGTATGTTAGAGTAACTTACCAGGCTGTGGTCTTGGCTCACCACTGGTTTAGGGACTTGTGAGCCGGTTCATAGGAGTCAGCAGTGCATAGACTGAGAGCAGAGGTAGAGTGTGGAGCATCTAGGACAGAACTGGAGACATGGTCAAGTCCACGGAGAGCCGAGGCTGTGAGGAAACACTCTAGAAGAGTTCGGATTCTCCACTGAAATACCATACAGATAGGAGGTAGTAACCTTGTGCTTTTAGACCCACTGCTTGAGAGTATTAGTCTCCTATGAGGGCTGAGGCTAAGGGAGTGACAAGGACAGAATATAGGGTGGGAATGGGTCTTTAGGTCTCATATCAGAGACTAGGTATTTCAGCATACAGTTCCGGGGTCGTAGGATGATGACTGCTCATCCCCATGGCTGATTGTCATCTGCAGAGGATAGATAGCAAGGAGGAGCGGGTTTCAGCGGGCAGCTTTGGAGCGGTGCTCTTGGATTAGGGAATTTCCGTGCAGTGGGGCTCTGCAGGTACCCAATTGACAGTTGAATATTCTTGGTTTGAGACATCAACACAGTTGGGGGTTAGGGTCTGGAAGTGGGTGAGATTGTGTTGGTGATGTACTGGTTAGAGAAGACTGAGAAGAGAGCCCAAAGGGGGCTGTAGTAAGAGTGTCATGGTCCCAACTCCATGTAGTTAAGCCATGTAGAGTGATAGTAAGCATCTGATGGTTCATGAAACCCTGCAGGTGTGGTGGAGGAGCCTGGAGCCAGTCTTGCGTTGGCTGCATAACATGCTATTCAGATATACCATTTGGCCAGGTGGGATGCAGGCAGGCATGATGGGTACTCTTGTGCTCCCTAGAGGACACTCATCCCCCACCCCCACTCCACCTCCACCCCAATCCTAACCTTTCCTAATACCAAAGCTGTCTGGACCCAGTGCACAGGGGTTGGAGTGGAGGTGGGGGTGAGGAGGGTGGCTTACTCCAGCCTCCGCAGGAGTTTGACTCCCTATGGGGTTTCCTTTTTGCAGCTCCATCTTCACTGAGTCACAGGAGATGGTCCCCATTTCTAAACCCTTCTTAACTTGTTGTTCTGGATCCAACTCCAGGGTTTTGAAAATTGTAGAGAAAACCCAGAGATAGTTGGTAGGCAGGTCTTGTCAGAGAGGAGCAGGGCCTGCCCTTTCTCTGTGTCAGATCAAAGGTAGCTTCCCAGTCATTTGATACCCTCAGTGAAGATGTGCCTGAGCCAGGGCTAGGGCTTTCTGGGGGCCTGGGAGCTGAGGACGTGTGGGCCTGCATGTGCTCGTGTGGGCTGGTGTGGAGGGGAGGGCACACTCACAGCAGCTGCCCCTGGAACTCAAGGCTAGGGGATCTGGAAAGGGCAGCCGGCCGGCCGCCTCAGCTTTCAGAGCCGCTGCTTCCAGTGCGGCCCTTTCCTGGTTCCAGTCATGGGGACACACAGGCTGCCTTGTTTGCAGCTGCTCCCACATAGCTGTCCCCTTCTGAAATCCCAGTCCCAGGGCTCAGATGTTGTTCCCAGTGTGTGTCCCCAGCCTAAGCTGGCTGTCCTGTCTAAAATCCAAATAGAAACACTTTGGAGAGTGAGTGGGCGGTGTTTGTAACAACACCAGGAGAACCAGAATCAAGCAGGACCATGTTAGGCAAAGCAGCAAATGGGATCTTCCTTCCCATATCTCCCCTTTGGGCTAACACTGACACTGACCTACCTACCAACCTCCACCCCATGATTTTGGGTACCAGGAACTTTTAGATTTAGGTGTTTTGAGGTTTGGTCTGTGGAGTAGAAACTTCAGATTGCACCCACACCTCAGGTGCAGGAAAGCAGATAGGAACCTTGAGGAAAATCAGAAGATTGTTCTTTGAAAGCCCATCAATGATCATGCAGCATCTAGATGTGGATAATTTGATTTTCAGGACTTGGGATAGATCTGTTAACATTGAGTAGCTTTTTTTTATTCTAAACAGGCTCATGGGCTTTCCATGGCCTGTTGGTAGTACATGAGTCATAAGAGACATTTCTCCTCCAGGGTCCTAACTAGCTGAAACCCTAATCAGAGGCATTATGCAGGTGCAGAATAGAGCCTGAGGCTGCAGGCTCCTGGCAGAAGGGAGAGGGGAGCTGGTTACTTGCCCCTCCTGTATTGTTTCCATCTGAGCAGCTGGGCCTCTCAACCCTTGGCAGAGTAGGATCTTTGACAGCAGAAGAGGTGGACGCCAGGGCTCTGTCCTGTGGCTGTCTTAGCCAGCACCAAGCCGTTTCTCATCCAAATCTGGCAGTACTCGGATCACCACAGGGCCTCCGTAATAAAGGACAGAAAAGGTCACTGGGTCTTCAGATGGCACCCTAGAGTTTTGTCTCCCCTGGAGGGTCCTGGGTGGGCTGAGTCTGACCATTCTCTCCTATAATTAATACTAAGATTGCCATGTTCAATGTAGGGTGCCCAGTTAGATTTGAATTGCGGATAAGTCATTTTCTAATTCAGGCATGTCATATGCAAAAGTTGTGTTTTACATGGCAAGAGACAGGCCAGGTTTGCTCACTGCAGAGGGAAGCCAACCACAGTGCTCTTTCATTCAGCCCAGTGGCAGTTTGTGGAGTGTCAGGAACAGCATATGGCAGATGCTGTCCCAGGCACTGAGGAGACAACAGGGAGTAAAACCAGGTGTGAGCTCCTGGATTCGTGGAGATCACAGTCAAGTGTGTGGTGGAGTGTTTGATGGATGTGTGGTGGGTAAATGGAAGATGTGAGCCTCATATCCAGTCAGGAGGAAACAGCCAGAACAGATATGTGTATATAGGTGTATATAAATACTTGTAGATACAGTATGTATATAAATTCTGAACAGAAACCATGGTAATTTGTCTGTCTTAGTGCCTTTCTAGAGGCTACACTGAGCCCTGTTCCATTACTCTCTTCTTTACTCTTTGAAACAGTTTCTCACTGAACCTGGAACAAGGCTCGATGATCCCCCTTCTTCCACCTTACAGTGTTAGAAACATGGCTGATCCCATGCTTTCCTGGTGAGCTCTCTTACCCACTGAGTCATATCTCCAGCCCTGAAGTTGGTTTTGATAGACTAATCGGCTTAAATTGAAATTGTTAGAGAGTTGATGGGCCTGACAGCTTCCATTTCTTTTCCTGTCTGAAAAAACAGATAAGGTTTTACCTGGCCAGGGCAGCCTACTTTGAAAATTCAAAGAAGCCGGGAGCAACACCTGTAACCCCAGCCCTTGTGGGCTGAGGTGAGAGGGTAGAGAGCTTAAGGCCAGTTGAACTACGTATACAGACCTGACTTCAAATGCAGTATGAACAAGGGTCAACATGGCGCATTAGCAGGTAAAGGAGCTTGATGCCAAGCCTGGTGACCCAAGTTCAAGCCCTGGAACCTACACAGTAGAAGGAGAGAATGGACTCCTATAAGCTGTCCTTTGACTTCCACACCTGCGTTGTAGCGTGCATGCCAGCATACCTAAGACAAACAGATGTGAAAGAAAAACATTTACCTGTCACACAAATAGTGACTATATTTAAAAGTAAAGATAATCATTTGATATCATAAAATACGTTCTTTCGGGGAAAGTACTGAGTCTATACGGGTTTGGCTTTTAAGTGGTGAAAATTATTCTAAATGTCAGCCAGCTTTGATGGGAATTTGACAGCAGAGGCAAATATTTTCCAAAAACTGTTGACAAGCCTGCTGGCTAATGGTGGACTGGCAAGCCTTGCTGAGGACTCACTGAGCGTTTTTCGAGCACCCACACAATGTTTCGGAGAAAGTACACCCAGAACACACTTGAACTCACCTACATCACATGGGTTTCAGATATGAAACCAGACCTTGTCTCCCCAGTTCAGAAGCAGGTCTGAAGACCCATTGGGCATCTAACATGGGAACTGAGCTGACCCCCCAGCCAGTGTTTGGTGCCTCGGGAATAACCTGAGGTAGCATGGACGGGCTGACTACTTGTAGTGAAGTTAAAATCCAGGAGTGTGTGTGTGTGTGTGTGTGTGTGTGTGTGTGTGCGCGCGAGTTTGCACGCACGAGCTTGCACGCACGAGCGCATTATAATTGGTTTACATTAGCTTTGTTTGCCAGTGATTTTTTTTTTAAGGGGGCGGGTCAGATACTTAAATTCAATTTAAAGTGTGGGTAAGAGTGCTCACTTACTTTAGAGGAGGAAGATCTAGCATTATCATCCATTACTCTTGAATATAATTTCTTTAAGTCATGGAGCCCTTTTTGTGAAATGGAAGTAAAGGGCCTGGAAGGATGGCTCAGTGGGTAAAGACGCTCTTTGTTGAGCCTGGCGGCCTCAGTTCTGTCCCAGGGCCTCAGATGGTAGAGAGAATTGGTTCCTGCAAGCTCTCTCTGACCTCCACACACACATTGTGGTAAACCACCTCCCTCCATAAATAAATTAATTAATTTAAAAATGTGAACAATAAAGCCAATGTGGAAGCTTTCTTATGCCAGGTGAGTGAGGTGGCTTGTATTGGCCCATTCCATGGTACTCAGCTTTTCACATAAGCTGGTGGTATGTTCTGGTATAGCAACACCATCCTTACTAGGATTGCTTTTGTTATTAAAGGTTTATTGTTTGATTTGACATTTTTCAATTAAAGTAATGACCTCCCTTCTCCCTTCTTTTTTCTCCAGTCCACTTGCCCACTCCTACCTTTTCTTCTAATTAATTGTTACGCATACAAATGTGTGTATATTATCCCTGTATATAACCTGCTAGGTTATTTTTATTACTTTAAAATTATGTGTATATATGTGTACGTCTCTGTGCACATGAGTATAGATTCCTGCAGAGCCCAGAAATAACAGGAGTTACAGGGAGTTGTAAGTGTCCCCTTGTGGTTGCTGGAATTGAACCTAGTTGATTCTCAAGAACAGTCATGTGCTTTTAACACTGAGCCATCTCTCTAGCCCCATTATGTGTTGACTGAGACCTGCTGGTGTGTTATCTAGGGACATGCCAGTCCAAATTCTAATGCCTTGATGGGGAGCAAGCAGGTGAGGTAGAGTTATAGGCCCAGAGTAGAGGGGAGCCCTACGTTCCAGGGAATGTGCCTTTTTGCCTGCTATCTCTCCAGATGGCTGCCCAGCCAGCTTGATAATTAGTATCAACAAATGTAAGCTGAGAGTGGAGCACACGGCATGTGGAGGTCGGTGTCTGTCTGGGGGTGCAGCTGAGCTCAGCTGGGCTGCTGTAGGCTTCACCCCGAGTTGGGCCTATTCTGGTCTCAGCTGGTGCACAGACAACAACACTTCACATTCTGGGTCCTGCCCAGTGGGCTCAGGGAGCAGAAGGGCCCCAGTAGGGGGTTGTAGCCTCCAGCTGCTTTGATGCCTGTGTTAGGCCTGAGCTGCATGGATCCCTGCACTGCTATTTAAATCTGTCACTTGCTGGTGACAGCTTCCCACCTCAGCAATGACAGTGCGTGTGCCACAGGTTTCAGCTCATTACCTCTGCAGGGCTCTGGTGG
>JADRCD010236794.1:0-28695 GCA_019843815.1 Montemys delectorum
AGAACAGATACTACACTTGATCTTAGCCAAAAGGCCGAGAAGCGATAGGATTTTTTTTTTCTTGACCAGTAGTAGTAGTTCAGAGGCATAAATGTGGTTGTTAGTGTGGTGTTGCAACATTTTCTCTGTCCAATCACATTAGGGCAGTGACAGGCCTGTGATTGGACAGGAATAGAGAGGTGGAGCTAGAGTGGGAGGAGGAGAAAGGTCAGAGAGGAGGAAAAAGATCTTCATCATGGAGGCAGATGATGAGGACGAGTCAGATCCCGCATGGTTATAACCAAGCAAAGATTTTTACAAAATAGATTAATTGGGTTTAAATATTGTCTATTATTTGGTTCTGAAATTATTGTATAGGCATCTTGTAAATTGTGATCTTATTATTGTATTAATCTGATTGGATAATTAAGCCTTAAGAGTCATGCAACACCTGGTAAAGCATTGCATGTAAGCGAGTTAATGTTGTTAGCTGGGAGAGAAAAGCAAGAGCCTGCCGGGACATGGTGTTGCCAGTTGGTACTGGCTTAAGAACGTGGCCCTGCGGGAAAGGGAATTTGCAGGGTGGATTCATTTTTTAATAATTTCTGCAATAGTGTGGCTTGATTTAAATGGCTCTTATACTTATAGGTAAAAGGGGTAAGCAGTCATTTGTGTGAGTTATATTTTTCAGTTGAAAGTAAGTAGACATTGAATATAGTAGGTAAAAAGACAGTTTTTGTACGGATTATTTTCAAGATGCCAAGTAGAAATAAAGTGGCCTCTCAAAGGCAGGAGAGATACAGAACAGGAGAAGTGTTCAGACTCACTAAGAAGATTTAAGCTAGACCCTACATGATCAAATTAATACTAGAGAAGGAGCTATAACTAAGAGGAGGGGAATGAATTTGTGCAGGGTCCAACTTACAGTCAAAGATGTGAGTTGGAATATGGAGCAGTTACACCATCTATCTGATGAACATGGGTTACATTAGCTTTCATTCATTACATAGCAATATTGCCGCTAGTCTGATGGATTTAAACACCACACACACACACATTTCATTTCTGTCGGTTTGGAGTCACTTAGCCAACTAATTCTTGGCTCCCCAAAACTATCAAATTCGTTTGCATGTTCAAGAATTTTAGGTCAATTCTGTAAACATCATGCCATAAATATGACTATATAGTTCCTCTATGTAGAGAAATAGACGAAAAGAGAAAATTCTACACTGTACATAGTGAGGTGAGTGTGCAGATATTTTTTTTTTAATTACCAAAGAGAAATAGCTCCCCCTACCCCATGATCTCATTTCCCAGCAGCACTACCAGCATGCATTAGTCACAGTCTTGGCGCATGAGCCACACTAGAGCCCTGGAATTTCACTCGCAAGTGATTAGAGCCAAACACATCATTTCAACATGTCACAGTTATTGGCATTTCAGGAAACAGATTACCAATTAGCTCAGCCATCTAGCCAAAGCCTGACAAAGTTCTTCCAAATTACTTCCACCTTGCCACAGTGTTGTGGGTCCCAACTTGTCCTTCCCCTATTTACTTCCCAAGTGTTATTATTCAGCAAGATTAAAAAGTCTCTTCAAGTCATTCACAGACACCCCATAAGCTATGACAGCCTCCTACAAAGTTAATAGGAATAAAGTGTGAATCTTTCATATTGTTCAGTGCTCAAAGTTCAAATTATCAAGTGTTGATCCAAGTAGAGGTTGTAGCATATTCCTCAACAGTCATCCAGGTCAAGCAGCATTTTAAATTAATTTGCCAGATTGTTGTTAATGTACAAGAATACAAATGGTTTTGTCATCAACATAGATATTCCTTGAGGATGGAAATTTGAATTTTAAATGCATACTTGATCAGAAATGTGTTACATCAGACATGCAAACCAAATTGGCACACAAGAGGACCACCCAGCAGGTGAGTTCAAATGGGAGACTGAATGAAGCCTACCAGCAGGTTGGCACTACACAGAGCAGCTGCCAAACAGCTTCCTGCTCACTTTCCTTATTAGAGCTATTATTTTCTCCAGCTCGCTTCTCCTTCAGGCAAGACACATGGGCCAGAAAAACAAGTACTGCTCTTAGTCAAAAGCATACACTTGGCTACAAAAAAAAAAAAAATGTACATATCTAACAAAATATAACAATGGCTTCTAATGTTACTAGCTGTAACATTAATAATCATCATAATAAATTATGTCATAATAAAAATAACTATTTTCCTGGAACATGGGTGGTAAGTTGAAGTATTGAACAATTATGTATTACTCATGCTTTTTCTCATCCTCATTTTACAAAACAAAGTAGAGACCAGAAATATTCAAATGTTTTATTCAAAGTTTCTCAATTGTAAGAGTCAGAAGTAGAAAGTATTGTCTTTTCATTTCTTAGAGATACACTACTGGCCAGTTTCATTCTAACAATATGAAAAAAATTAAAAATAAATAACATGACTAAACTGAAGTAAAGAAGAAATTGACGAGAGCTGCATTTGGGACTCAGCTATTAATATCTGTCTTTTATATCGTCATAGATCGATGGCAATGGAAATAACACTATGATGCAGCTGCAACACCTCATCATACAGCACTAGAAAATGGGTTGTGTGCTTAGTAAATAACTGGTCTATCCAGCCTTTTCATCTCCCTATGGTGCATTATCTCTCCTAAATACCTGAGATGATTATGTTTATCAGATCTTAAAACAATTTCAATCTATTTATTTTGCAACACCTTGCTTCCCTTTACTTTCCCCCCTTATATGGAACCTGATTGCCTCCTCATTGTCAGCTGGATCGAAGAACACTGGCCAATGAAATGTGTGACTCCCGCTGCAGTAACATTGGAAGCTATAACACTAAGCTTCCCTCCCTTCCCCGCACCCTGCCCCCTGCCCCAACGCTTACTTATCTTGAATTCTGGACACATAATCATGCCATTACAAATATTGCCTGTGGGAAATGAGAAAGCAGAGCCATTTGTGTGCTACACCAACTGACGCTCCAGATGACAGCCAACTGCATAACATTTAGGCCGACACAATAAACAGAAACCACATTGAGGCTTTCATGCATGGAGAAGAATTGCAAGCATATGTTCACTATGCCTTTCTTAATCAAAGGTGCTTAGCGTATTTTAGAAATGTTTATGTATCACGTTCTATCCAGAGGATTACAGTGGTGTGAAGCACAAGATAAACACATGATGTTTGGGAAATGGATACTCAGCTATGTGAAACTATTGCAACCTTATTTTTTATTCCTATTCACTATTTAGCCCTAACATGCTTAAATAACCTGGAATAATAGTGACTGTTTAGAATAAATTTCTTATCAGATATCTATAGAGCCCTCCTAATTTCTCAGTCTCTATGTCACTCTTGGTTAGATAAGAAGCCCATAGAATACTTTGCTAGTATCTCACATTCCTCTGCACTTATTATCGTTTTAATATCATCCATGAACCTCAACAGAACTTTGCCAGGGGAGCCAGGTCATATAGGGTTTTTCTGCTGTGAACAGACACCATGACCAAGGCAACTCTTATAAAGACAACATTTAATTAGGGCTGTCCTACAGGTTCAGAGATTCAGTCTATTATCATCAAGATAGGAGTATAGCAGCGTCCAGGGAGGCATAGTGCAAGAAGGAGGTAAGAGTTCTGCATCTTCATCTGAAGGCCACTAGGAGAAGACTGACTTTTAGGCAGCTAGGACAAGGGTATAAAACCCATGCCCACAATGCCATGAGCCGGAACCAACCCCCCACGACTTGATCATGCCATGTGTTTGTAATTAGAATACACTAACACTCTTCTTCCAAAGTCAGTCTACAGTCCCTACTTTGAGCTCAGAGATGGCAGCCCAGAGGGACACACTGTCTTCAGAAAGGTACAAGCTAGATCTTACCTTGAGTAGTCTCATGGGAAACATTTACCAGACTCCAAAAACTTACAAAGAAGTTCAAGTCTTCATGAGCTAGTCTCTCAGACCTGCAAGTCATGTTGTGAAGCTGGAGAACTAATAGCTCAGACAGTCTTATTTGTAAAATGTTCAACTCCATCATTAGAAGCTGTTACCCTCCTGCCCTCACCACCTAACCTATTTTAACAGGTTTGATTTTCAGTAGAGCTAATCTGTCTTCAAAGACCAATATCATGGGCTTGCCCGGGGTAGGGAGCTTCTGGTTTGGACAGTGTGTGAATTCAGGGCAAAGGGATTGTTAGGTTTTATGGATAGTTCCTGATTGGTATAATACAGGCAACAGATTGCAAAGATAGATAGATAGATAGATAGATAGATAGATAGATAGATAGATAGATAGATAGACAGACAAACAGGTAGATAAGGTAAGATAAGATAGATAATTAATAATAATAATAACAATGCATTTTTAAAAGGTTCCTACTACCATGTACAATTGTACAATGTACAATGTTCAAATAGTGACTAAAGAACAACCTATTTCCAAGAAGTCAACAGGGAAGAAAATATAACTGGCAACAAGAATGGTAAATTAAACTTCTACAGAGTGAAAAGGAAAAAAAAAAAAAAAGGTCCAAACAAATCAAAGCCACAAAAAAACAAAACAGGGAGAGTTATGCACAGATTGCTACAGTGTGGTCTCCTTAATACAGCATTCTCTACAGCTTGCCTATTGCCATCATCAATATCCTGGGCTATGAAGAGCTGCTGGGAAGCCCTGGGAAGCCAGCAAAGGGTGAGGGAAACTGAACAAGTGAGTAATACAATAAAAGTTCAGGAGTACTAGACTCATGAGGCTGTTTATTCTGCGGCAATTTCATCTCACAGCAAGGTGATCGCTTTTCTAATGCCTTAAATCAAGCAGCAGGTACCTGCAGCCCTAGACCAAGAAATATTCAGCATCCGCCAACTTCTAGACTTGAAACATTGCAGACACTGGCGGGGGAGATTTCTCAGGGTGATTTCTCTCCCAGCACTTTCCCTCCTCTACTTTTATAACCCCCAAAAAACTGTCAGAAATCAAAATTCTGGTTCTATTATGTCCTATTGTGAACTTCACTGCCATCCTTCTGATGAAAAAAAAAAAAATCCAGCCAGCTTTTATATTCTTAGTGTGCATTTCAGTCCCAACAAATGTAAAGATTTCAGTAGTATTTACATGCTCTGAACCCTTCCTTATCGTTTTATATTTTATGAATACAAGTATAAAATAGAGATTCGAGGTAAAAACTAACACGAATTGAGGTCCTCTTTATTTCTCTTGATAAACAGTAAATTTTAAGTGTTGTTGGCATTACTTCAGGAGAAGTTTCCAAAAGACAGTGCCCTAAACTGCAGATTTACACAGTCATAAAATTTCAGTATGAGAAGGAAGTAGAGAGGTCACCTCAACAAAGAGACAGAAAATATCCTGCCATTGAAGAGGCACGCAGTGAATATCACTGGCTTTTAGGGTTGTCATCACATTCTCACCATTAACCGTGCCAGAGAAGTTTGAAAGAGCTATATATAATTATAAAGTATGGGGCTGCTTTCCAATAGAATTTTACTTATAGCTATAGGTTATCAGAACTGTTAAGAAATATGGTCTACAGATTGGTACCATTTGACCCAGTCTCTCCAGATATGATGGGAAAAACAAAATGAAAAGAGAAAACTTTAATGTGGGCACTGAAAGAGGGTCTGTTGTTATTATGGCAAGGAATATAGAGGTTCCTCAAGAAATTCAAAAGATAAAAAATATTACCAAAAGACCCCACAGTTTTACAATAGGTTCATACTCAACGTAAATGAAAACAATATGCTAAAGAGAGATGTGTCCCATGTGATTGAGAGCATTGTTCAGAATAACCAAGATATGGGATCCAACGGCTAGTAATGGATGTATGGATAAGGAAATGTGATACCAAGGAGTGCTATTCAGTCATTAAAAATGGCAAAACCCCTACTATGCATGATAACATAATGACCTCAGAAGATCCTTGCTCTAAAATATGAAACTTCAAACATGATGACAAAACAAAATCAGGTAAGACACTGGGAAACAGAGAGGAGTTAAGAGGAGTGGAAGGAGAAGAAACTGTGGTCAGGATATATTGTGTGAGAGAAGACTCTAATTTCAGTACAAAAAAAAAGAAAAAAGAAAAAAGAAAGAACTAAACCAAACAAAAGAAAGTAGATTACCACCCACTGGAGACTCATCTGCTGCTCCTCACCCCATGCTCACTACCTCTTCCCAAGATCCATAGGACTTTTATAAAATAGAAGAGTGTTGAATCAGACTTTCTTCCATAGTCTATGAGATGGCAGTATCTACATGTCTACAGCCGCAGTCATTGAGGTTTGGCCTCCCATCACACTGTGCATAATACAGGGTTCCAGCCTGAGGAGTTCATGCTTTACCTAGGTCAGTCAGCATCCCTCAGAGTTCCCTAACCTTAAGCCTGTCTCCCCTGGCAATATCACTTTCTACAGTGTAAGCAGCTCAATATAAAGTCTTAAAGGTTTTTAATTCTAAATGTTTGAGTCTTCTATACAATTATTCATTTTTTTAGAACATCATCTTGGGGCAAATTAATATTCTAACAAGGGATTTGGTCTACTGGCCATAATGAACTGAAGATTCAGGCAGTTCAGATCTGGTGCCTAGCCCTTCTACATAGTGTGACCTTGGAAAGGCAGGTCATCTCTCTGCCTATTTTGCTGCATGTGGTAAATGCTTAGTTTAACACTGCCTACCTTATTGGAAGTTGCATTAGGATTCAATGAATTAATGAATATAAAACACTCTTAAAACAATGCCTAGTAAATACTAAGCTGTACTACACAGTAATGGTGATTAACTCTGAAATGTAAACCCTTCTTGCCTGTCAGTGCCCTAGAAAAACTTCAGTGTTATTATTCTAGAACCCATATGATGAAACATAATTGGCTGGAGCCAGCTAAAGGTTTCAAAGCTGAGATGCCACAGGAATTATTAAAAACAAACAAACAAACAAACAAAAACCAACTAAATACAAAATTGAATATAATATATGACTTTTAACTCCAAAAATACATTTATGTCCATGGGAGATACAACGGAAGGAAAACTATTTATTTGATTAATAGCTTTTTAAAGTCTTCTTTGGTAATATTTTTAAAAACTCAGAAGTTCATTTACACTCAAGACATAAAAAGGAAAGTAAATAAATTCCCTGTTTTTGAAGGATCATCATAGACCACTGGTTGGTGTGTGCATGCTAATGTCAAGGAAAGCTCACAAATGTAGATTGGGTGTGCTAAAAAGATTCTATATTCCAGTGTCATAAACATCCATTGTAGATTTGTTCTCATACTGGCAATGGCTAGGAATAAATAATATAAAGGACAAAAGATATATCATTATTCTAAATATATTACTGTAGAAAATTTGAAGACAGTCTCAGGTGCATTTACATCTCAATCCTTGTGCAATATTATCCTGGTTATTGCTATTCTTTGTTTCTACTTTTTTTAAATTTACTGGGATGTTCTGTTGCAATGTAATTCCTTCATAGAATACATGGGCTCTTAAAGCCAATAAAAAGTCTTCATTTATTGGCCAGCAGCTACATAGGAACTTGCCCAAATCATATAGCCACAAGCCTTTCTGTTCTTGGCTTTATTGGCACAAAAACCATATTCTGGTTGACACAGTTCAGGTAGTAAGAGCAGTTATCACTATGTGGAGCTACAGAAGCCAAAACCAAGGACAATACTTTTAAGAAGGACTTTCTAGAGACTACAGACTTTATTCTCCTTTCAACAGGTGTTGGGGGCTGCATCCTGGGCTCTTAGGTCAGGATGCCGTCTGGATACATCTAACATGACACCTGTTATACTAATATCTGTGGGCCTATTACAACTAAACATAGCACACACACACACAGAGAGAGAGAGAGAGAGAGAGAGAGAGAGAGAGAGAGAGAGAGAGAGAGAGAGACAGACAGACAGACAGACAGACAGACAGACAGACACAGAGAGAGAGAGAGACAGAGACAGAGACAGAGACAGAGAGTTGTCTGTCTGTTAAAGTACACTGGTGGAAAGATCATGAAACTTGGCTCTGTTCCCTCACTTCACTGTTCAGGTTCAGTGCTCTGGGATCCCATTATACTCAACAAGTAAGTATGAAAACTAATGCACACAGAATGTATTAAATATAATAATTTTGTTGATTCCTATTACAATTTCTAATAAAGTTCTCTTAGAAGAACCTGCCTTTCCTTGGTCTCTTTTCAGTCAGTTCTAGAGACCATGATCCTGGACTTTGCAGCTGGGAACCTGTGGAATGTCCAGGAGTCTTTGTTTGTTTGTTTGTTTTTGTTTTCATATTTTATTTGCTTGACTAATCATCACACTACTTTCTTCAAATTCATACAGCCAAAATCAGTCAACATTGACGCATTTCAGAAAAAGGTAGCTTAAGTGTGGCTAGAAGATCCTTCTTCATTGACTGCAGAAAAAAAAAAAAAGTTCAAGAATATAATTTAGTTCACAGAAACACAAAGCCTTCACAGGTCTGGATCTAACCCAACAGTCCCGTTTGTCCCACTCACCTGCTTGATTTGTGAACTCAGTAATTTCAACTTGTCTTCAAGTTTACACACCCAGGCACAAAATGGAGGATCTAATAGATGCATCTCTATTATAAAGCATTTTTCTTTTAAACTTATCTAAATGAGTCTTTGTCAGTGTTCATAAAAATACTACTCATTTTCAATGGAGTTTTAAATGTGTACAGGAGAAGCTAAAGGAATGTACTGGAAGGATAGGCAGAAGGCTCAGTTAATGAAATGCTAGCTGCACACACGTAAGGATCTGAGATCCCAGCCAGAAGTGATGACACATGTTTATAGTCTGAGCACTAGCTAGGGAGGTGAAGACAGGGGGAATCCCTGGATCTTGCTGGAAAGCAAAGCCTAACCTAATCTGTGAACTCCAGCTCACAGTGAGAGAACTTGTCTCAACAAAACAGAAAAACAGAAAAACAAAATGGAATGATACCTGAAGTTGACCCTGGCCTTGACACATGTAATTCATACACCTACTAACACAACCACAGAGTGGGTTTGGGGAGAGATGGGTGGGTAATATATTCCCTTGTTTTTTTTTTTGTTTGTTTGGTTGGTTGGTTTGGTTTTGGGTTTTTTTTATTTTTTGTTTTTTGTTTTTTGTTTTTTCTGAGACAGGGTTTCTCTGTGTAGCCATGCCTGTCCTGGAACTCACTCTGTAGACCAGGCTGGCCTTGAACTTAGAAATCTACCTGCCTCTGCCTCCCAAGTGCTGGGATTAAAGGCATGTGCCACCACTGCCTGGCTCACATTCTTTATGAGCAAAGAAAAGAAAAAGATCTGAAGCCCCATGGACTTTAAAGCCAATATTAGGGCAAACTGAATAGAGTAAAAAGTATTTCTATGTTCAAAGAAGAGATCTGATATCTTTGCAGCATTCTTGTACTTCATAAGTATCTCTAGCATCCCTAAATATGGATTGTCTGTGATAACTGCGACTCAAGATGTGAAAGGCATAGCTTCTTGAGGGATATCAGGTCAGGTACATTTACTCTGGATTGAAAATGCAAATGTATGATTTCGAATTCACCATCATATGAGGAACAGGCAATTCACCCTTTGTTCTGGGCCAATGAAGCATGTCTGACTTTGGAGGAAGGGATTCGAGCAATGAACTTGACAAACCCCTCTCTGTTCTGTCTGATTCTTTTGACGGCCTCATTCTCATGATCATGTACCAAGCACAGATAGGAGGTGTAATCTCTGACTCCCATCTTCATTGTTTTTGTCATCCATTCTGATGTGTGAATACAAAAATATTTCAGAACCATTGTGTTTTGCAGAAACTGTAGCAGTAACAGTCCAATAGCCTCATCTCTTCCTCCTGAAGAATACTCTGGATTGACAAACGTCATGCCAGTGCTCTGTAATTGTGGCTGAGTCCTATCTTTACATGAGGCACATTCCAATTATCGAAACTGAGCTTAAAAAACAAAAACAAAAACAAAAACAAAAACAAAACAGAAAAACCCACAAAATTCAGTGGTTGATGAGTGATAGACATAGTTCTTTTCCTTGTAAGAATCCTCAAAAATGCCTGTTGGAATAAAGACTAGGGAGCCAGTTCTACATAATGGAGGACTTGGAATTACAAAGGGTTTGCCATGGTCCAGGTATGTGCCTTCCACTTCATCTGAAGACTATGTGATCCTGTACAGCCATAAAAGAAAAGAAAACATGAAGGAGCAGCTTAGCATACTTTATGTGCCAGCCCTAGAAGTCCATCCATCAATCTGGTGATGGCCTAGAGCATGGTCACATGTCCTCACCTAACTGCAAAGGAAGCTATTAAATGTAGTTTTAGCTTTATGCTGGGGGAAAAGGGGAGAATGGATTTCCAAGGGCAGCTAAAAGTCTTTGCCATGGGCCCTAAAGATGGATTGAACATTTTTCTCAAGTTATAAGACAAATAATGAAACCATTAGAGAGGTCAGCAAAGGGTTTCGACAAGTTTCTTTTACTTCTGTGCAAGACACTATTAAGGCACGGCCAAATGTGACCTTCACCGACTTAACCCTCTGCTGAATTGGCCTTCAATTTGTTTAAGAAGCTGATGAGGGTAAGCATCCTCTAACCTTTACCTGTCTTTGGCAAAAATATATACAGCAATGTTCATAGTCCACATGTATTACCTGGCAGCTGCATCCAAACTGGAGGTGTATTCTTCGTCCTTTCAATGTCTAGCTTGGTCTTTTATAAATTGGCTGATTAGTGGTGATAAGATTTAAGAACAACCTCTTTTTAAAAGCTTGGGGCATTAGAGGCAATGAGATTTTTTTTCCCCCTTTCTCTAAATGAAAAGATAGAATCTACCAAGTAGCAGGCATAAATTCTAAACAGAAAGACAGGAAACTTTAAAAGAACATTTCTCATTACTGTTTTTTCCCTTTGTCATAACAGGTAAAAATGAGTCCTTCAGTGGGAACAGTATAGTAACAACAGTGCTCTCCTAGTTAAGTTCCATTTCTGTTCCTGTGACAAATGCAGTGACTAAGAGTAGTTGGTTTGAGGGGAAAGAGCTTATTTTGCGTGCAATTCCAGTTCCATCACTGAGGAAAAATCAAAGCAGGAACCCATGCAGCTTCTCAGATCACATGGACAGTCAGGAGTGGAGAGGGATGAACTCACACCTGCTGCCTGCATCTATTTCTGCTTCATTTAGCTTTCTCTTGCCCTACCTAGATAGGGCAAGATCTTGTGAACTAGGGCTGCATACAATGGGCTAAGTCAGCCAGGCGGTGGTAGCGCATGCCTTTAATCCCAGCACTTGGGAGGCAGAGGCAGGCGGATTTCTGAGTTCGAGGTCAGCCTGGTCTACAGAGTGAGTTCCAGGACAGCCAGGGCTATACAGAGAAACCCTGTCTCGAAAAAAAAAAAAAAAAAATGGGATAGGTCTCTCGACATCAGTTAGCAATCAGGCCAATGCCCACAGATATACCCAAGAGCAACTTGATTTAAATACTTCTTCAATTGAGGCTCCACCCTCAGGTTTGTCTAGGTTGTGACAAATTGGCATTTAATTCTAATCAACGCAGGTGCTGGAGAGATGTTCCATGGTTCAGAGCACACACTGCACTCATAGACCCGGGTTTGCTTGCCACCATCATGACTAGTAGTTGACAACAACCTATAATCCCTGCTTCCCAGGATCTGATTCCCTCTTCCCTCTCTGGCCACCATGGACACTGGACTCCTATTCATAAATCCACATACAGACCCATATATTGCATAAGTTTAGAAAAGGAAATGATAAACATTAACCAACATTACAACCATTTTTCATTGTTAAAAGTGAAAGAACTATTAAATGGTAAAGACTCAAAACTTCTATGGCCTGTGTGGAAAATTTCCCTGGACCTTACTGTATAACTTGTTAGCAATTCCTCTAGGCTTCGCCCAACAGTTACCTAGCAACAGCCAGGTAGGAGCCTGGCTCACACATAAGGACTGTTCTGTTCGTGTGTGTGTGTGTGTGTGTGTGTGTGTGTGTGTGTGTGTGTGTTCCCTCCACATCTACTCTCTCCATCTCTCTCTTCCCAAATGTCTCCAGCTGTCCTTTCCCCCTCTTCCTCTCTCCTCTCTCTTTCTGTCTTTCCCTGCCCCCTTTCTCTGTCTCTACCCTTTTCCAGGTATCTGCTAGGCTCCCTAGATCCCTTCCTCCAACAGACTTCCTTTGTCCTAGGCCTGTACATGGCTGATTCTTCAGGGAAAACACCTTGGCAGGGCTGCTGAGGCACTCCTTCCCTCCTCACACCACAGTTTCATCAAACGCAACATAAATATTTCCTCCAAATTGAAGTCATTAAGACCAGGGAAATGAATAAGACTTACAAGGTCTGGAAACCCTCTGAGACTTAAAGGATTCACAGAGCTTCAAAGAGTATAAAAGCAATGTATCAGTTAAGTTTCTGTGATAAAACCCCAAGATTCAAAACAAATTACAGAAAAACAAAAACAAAAACAAAAAGAATGTATTTGAGATTACAGTTCCAAGGCTTAAGATTTCATCGTACAGGGAGGTAAAACATCAAATATGGCAAAAGGAGTATAAAGCTGAGAGCTCACATCTTGAACATTATGTGTAAAGCAAGGAAAGAGATGAGTAGGTGTGGTGCAAGGCTTTTCATTTCAAAGTCTCCCCATAGTGATACACTTCCAATATTTGTGCCACCTAAACCTACAAACACCAATAAGAGCTGGGGACCAAGTGCTCAAAGTCCTGTTACTATGGGGTTTCGCATACGAACAACTACAAGCAGTAAACAATTGTGAGGAGAGGAGACACTCCAGCATGTAAGTTGTACATCTCCAAGGATGTGGCTTTCTTCAGTCACCCATCGTCAACCACACTGCCTTTTAGTGATGTACCTACCTTTAAGTCACCAATGTTCTTTCTGTAAGAGAACCCTCATTAAGAGTCTGTAAATAATCCCAACAAACTCACTGGTTCATTAAGATAGACTTGGGTGAAATTGTTTTGTTGTTGTTGTTGTTGTTGTTGTTGTTGTTGTTGTTGCTTTTGTCTGTTGGTGGTGTCCTATCAGGGGTGAATAGATGTTTGTTAATGTCTATCCAAAAAACTTCACACAATAGGCTCCTGGGGTTACATCCTGAACTGTATATTAGAGCGCCAAATTGTTACCTTTATACTAGTTGTTACTGTGTATCTTAGTTAGGGTTTGACTGCTGTGAGCAGACACCATGATCAAGGCAACTCTTATAAAGGATAATATTTAATTGGGGCTGGTTTACATGTTGAGAGGTCCATTATCATCAAAGTGGGAACATTGGCATGATGTAGGAGGAACTGAAAGTTCTACATCTTCATCTGAAGGCTGCTAGCAGAATATTGACTTCCAGGCACATAGGGTATAAAAGCCCACACCCAGAGTGACACACCTACTTCAAAAGGGTCACACCTCCTAATAGTGTCACTTCCTGGGCCAAGAATATACAAACCATCACATTCTACTCCCTGGCCTCTATACGCTTGTTCAAATACATGAGCCTATGGAGGTCATACCTAAGAATAACAACAGAAAATACATTTAGTCCAATTTCCAGAGGCCCCATAGTCTATAGCAGTCTCAACAATGATAAAAGTCCAAAGTTCAAGGTCTCTTCTGAGATTCATCATCAAGGTCTCTTCTGAGATTCATCCACTCACTTAACTGTAATCCCCAAAGCGCTGCAGGAAACCAGCTGGGCAAACTCTAAACTGTGCATCTCCATGTCTGATGTCAAAGTGGTCTTCAGATCTCCAACTCCTTTTTCATCTTTGTTGACTACAACAAACTTCTTTTCCTGATCTAGTTCCACTCCCTATTAGCAGCTTTCCCCAGCAGATAGCCCATGGTTCTGGCATTTCAAAGATCTTGGGGTCTCCAAGGCAACTTCAATGTTACAGCTTCTTTCAGTGTCTGGGATCCACACATGATCTTCTGAACTCCTCCAAAGGGCTGGCCATCTCTTCTCCAGCTCTATCCTCTGTAGCACTTTAAGCTCAGGGGGATCCACTCCACCGCCGCTTCTTTTCTTGGTGATCATCCCATGGTACTGGCATCTCCAATACAATAGGGTCTTCTGCTGCAACTAGGATTCACCAATAGCCTCTCATGGGCTCTTTTCATAGTGTCAAGCCTCAAATATGGACCCATCAGTCCTGGGCCATCAACTTCAACTGAAACTGCACCTTCACCAATGGCCTTCCATGGCCTCTCACAGTGCCAAGCCTCAGCTGCTCTTCATGACCCCTTCATGCCTTCAAAACCAGTACCACTTGGGTGACTCTTACACATTACCAAGTCTTGCTGCAGCACAAGACACAACCTTGGCTATTTCTGGAACACAACCTCTTTGTGCTCTCAGAAAACACTTCCCAGAAGATGTCACCTCAATGATGCTGGTCTTTTCTTAATCACCACTAACTTCTTAGCTCCAGCTAGCCAGCATCAACTATCCCAGTAGTTTCCTCCTCCTCTTAACTATAAAGCCAGAGACACATAGCTAAAGCTCCTGAGTGCTGCTACTTGCAGGACTTGGAACATGGCTCCCTTTTTCTATATATTATCACTAGCTTCCTCTTTATCAACTCCTTCACTGCCTAAGCTTGGTTGTCCTTGATTTTGCTCCATGGATTAACCTTGAACTCAGAGATCTGCATACCTGTCTCCTAAGATTAAAGGTTTGTACCACCATGCCTGGATCCAAACTTAGCTGGATAGGATCTTGCCCCAAAGTCCCACTCCTTTACTTTGCTATGTCCTTGAACACAGGATTCAGCTTCATTCTACTTCCTAATACTTGAAACATATTTTTTTTTATATTTTTCCTTTCTCAGCTTGCTACACTTGTTTGAAATGCTCTTCTTGAGACTTAACCAGAGAGCAAAGTCTATGATGGGCATTTCTGTGACTTCCTTTGTCAATGCAATTAATCTGAGTCTCTTCACCTTAGCCTCAGGCAGACTCTTCAGATAAGGGCAAAAAGCAGTCACATTCTTCACCAAAACACCTCAAAAAACAGTCTCTAGGTCACATATTGAAATTCTCTACTGAAACTTCTTGTGCCAGGTCCACACAATTCATATCACTTTCAGTAACAAAGTTCCACATCTTCATCTGAAAGCTGCTAGCAGAATACTCACTTCCAGGCAGCTAGAACTAGGGTATTAAAGCCCACACCCACAGTGACACACCTACTCCAACAAGGCCATATATCTCCTAATAGTGCCACTCCCTGGGCCAAGGATAGACAAGCCACCACCTTGTGGTTATACAATTTGTGAATTTCATATACTCCCAAACTTCCAAAGAGCAGAGACCAGTTTGTTTTGACCAAGTATTTACTTTCTAGTCCACAGAATTTGGCTGAGTAATAGAAGCCTAATAACATTTCACGCAAAAAATAAAGTAGAAAGAAAAAAAAAACATAAGAATTAAAATTTTATTATGAGCTTATGTGCTCTGGTATTCCAGGCACCGTTGTGAGAGGATTTGGAGGGAGGAAAGAGAGGGGCAAATGATATAATTTTATTATAATCTCAAATTAAAAGGCAATAGAAGCATATTTATAGCCTTCCTATACTACTGAGAAAATGGTGTGGCAAGTTTTTAACACGACAATGACATTTTGTGAGAACCATGTTTATAAATACCATTGTCAAAAAGCATTTCTTGAATTAGTGTACTTATAGTCAATTGTCGAACAGAGGATGACCATGAAATGGCACATGAAAATAGTGTCTCTGTCTCTCAGTGCCTTTTCCTTACCCTTACCCACGCCTTAATTGATTTATCATATCATAACTCAGTATCTCCACTGAACAGCATCCCTCAAGCTCAAATTAAAGGTTTGTCACTGCCTGCTATATTTTATTTATGTTTTCAAATAACAAAATATAATTCCGGTTTTGCACGATCTTGTGCCCTTTTTGTTCTTGCTGTAAACATAGATACTCCTTCTTTGACGTTTCCATACCTTTGTCAACTCTGTTTCTGTTCTGTACATTCTCTCTTCCTGACCCAATTTCTTTTCTCATTTTGTTTCCTGCATTCTCCTCTATTCCCCGATGGAAAGAGATTCTCATCCCATCTCAAGCATTCATGACTTGCTGGTTTTAGTAAGGCCACGGGCAACTGTGTCATCTTCTTTTGGAAAAGGAATATACACCAAAGCTGTAGCCTAGCCCTGGAGAGGAATACCAAATTTGAACAGAGAAAACCTAGGCTGCTCTCTTCTCTAACGTCATGCAATTCATCGCTGCTAGCATGATTTCAGCCAAGGCGTCAAGAGGAAAATATGCCTTGGGGTGTCCCCTGCTCTATCCTTCTTTGTGCTTTTATTTTCAAATAGAATAGAAGCCCCCAAGCTACATTATAGCTCCTCTGAATCCTTATGAAAACGAAATATCGTTTTTCTTTCTCTAAAGTCTCTTCGATGAAAAGGTTATGCTTTGTTTACTTTCATTTCTGAAGGCTCCTACTGCTAGCATCAGTGAGGTAGAAATAAATGTGTCCAAACAAAATGTCTTATTGGGAAGGCAGGCTAGATTTACGATCCGTTGCTGTGACGGTGCTGCCCTCTAGCGTTCAGAAGACCCTTATTCTCTTTCAATTTATGACAACTTTAATAAAAGTTGTGACTCTCCAAATGATGATATTGACTTAGGAACAGCATTGCAAAGAGAATATTCGTGTCGTTGTAAGCCGTAGCTGCGCCCAAAGAAGCAAAGAGGGACGTTTTTAGGCACAAATAAGGACTACATTAAATCTTTTGAAACAAGAATCCTGGTCATCATGATTAGTAAAGAGTGGAAAACAGTCTGAGGTTGAGCAGATAGTTAGAGAGACAAAGTTGTGGCATGGAGCATTGTGGAGGCCTCTCTGTAAATTAATAAGTCTGAAAGAGCCGATTGTGATCATGCCTGTCAGGAAACCGTATGCCAGATCGATTTCTTCCTTTGGAATTTCTCTTCTCTGTTGTTGGAATGAAAGAAGCAACTCTGTTTTGATCACGAACAGACCATCGTTTTTGCCTTTGCACATTTTAATCTATTTTCAAGCTCTATTGGAGAGTTTGGCTCTGTTGTTACTAGAGTATGATTGTTATAAGGTCTGTCTTCAAAAATAAATGATTATACTTTAAGTAGTAAATAACATAGTATGTGTTTGGTAACTTTATAGGCTCTGAATACATTAATTTCTTATTTTTGTAAGATACATTCACTGGTATTTTCAATTGTCATCAGGCATTCCCTTTGATGTCTGTTTCTCTGTCTTTCTGTCTCTGTCTCTCTCTTTCTCTACCTGCCTCCCTTCACTGTGGTGTGTGTGTGTGTGTGTGTGTCCATGTGCATATGAATCAACTTCAAATACTTTTCCTCAGGAAGTATTCACATTCACATTCTTGAGTCATGGTTCCCTGGCCTGGAACCGTGGTGTAGGCTAAGTTGATCAGTAAGCCCTAAGCATCCAATTGTCTCCAACTTATTGGGATAACAAATATGTACTTCCACATCAAGGTTTGTTGTTTTGCTTTGATTAATAGATTGATTGATTGATTTTTACGTTTTTAGTATTTCTTTGGGTTCAAATTCTACTTTTCCCTTTGTTCAAATTAACTTTGAAGTCTTTCTCAATAACTCTACGAGAAAGTCTGTGGACTATGCTGTCAAATGCACCAGAACTCAGCCTTTTCTCAATGTGTCACTATAGGATGCTGGGCAGTGAGAAAATAAAGGGGTGGGAGAGACACGAGTCATGCCAGAGCTCTGAGACCTAGGATGGACAGACTCCAGAGACTGCTGAGCACTCTCCACGCCACCTGGTGGGTGTCTGGCTGTGGGAAGCCACAAAAACCCCAGTCCATAGGGGTGGGAGGGAGCAGTCAGGGGTCCCTAGGCCTCATGGAGGCCAAGGACAACAGGTTCTAGCTCTTGGGCATCACAGGACGTTGCTGGACACCACAGAAGAGCCGAGAATGGGTGGGGGCTCCAGGGTGTCAGTGTCCCCGGGGGGCCAAAAGAAAATGGGATGGGGGAGAAGGCAGTGGGTGGTTCTCTTGCTCAAGGGCGAGAGTCCTTGATCCAGCTGGAAACAGTTGGAGGCTTTCCCTGCAGGAGATTAGACATGGCTCTTTTGGGGAAGGCCTAAGCCCTTGTTCCAGCACTGAGAGTCTAGATGAAAGGAGACAGTCCATGGCTTCAGGGCTTTATTGTAGAAAACAGAGAGAGAGACGGAGAAAGAGAGAGAGAGAGAGAGAGAGAGAGAGAGAGAGAGAGAGAGAGAGAGAGGTTAGAAAAGGAAAAGGAGAGATCAGCCATGGCCATGTGGAGAGAGGAGGAAGGGAAGGGGAGAGAGGAAGCAAGAGGTGAGAGTAAAGACAAGAAAGAAAGCAAGAGTTTGAGAGAGAGAGAGAGGAGGGGCCAAGTAGCTCCTTTTTATAGTGGGCTGGACTACCTTGCTGTTCCCAGGTAACTGAGGGGGCCGGCATACTTGGCTTTGGTCAGGTGACCACCATTCCTCCTCACAAACATTTCAAATGCCTTACCTCCTCTCCCAGGGAAAGACTAACTTCTGGAGCTCACCCACACAGTTCCTGCCTACCTGAGTCCAAGTCATATCCTCCCTCACTCAAAGACAATACTCAAGAAGGCCCTAACATTCCCATGAGCTTCTCTAAACTGTAAGTAGATTTTGAACTGTTCTCCCCGCCCCACCCCACCTCTAACCTCAGTTTCCTTAGAGCACTTACCTTAGGGAAGTTGTCATCGTAAATGCTCTTCCCTGGCCCCTTTCAGATATAAATACTTCTGTGCCTGATCTACAATTCAAGGACAATCTGATAGATGTAATCTTCAAGGGATGCACTACCACACTTCTCTCAGCTTCTAAAACAGGGGGAGCCTAACTTTCTCTCCCCCAGTTGTAATACTGCCAGAGGGGTGGAGGGAGGGTACAGCAGTTTCTTTTTTACTTATTTATTTTTCAGTAAAGCCAATAGCAGGAGCAGGTAGTCCAGCAATCCCTCCCCCCCCCCCACGCACCCAGCTCTTCACATCCCCACCCCTTTGGGGAGTTGAGTTCTGCCTCTGTGTCTTGTTACATATAAAGCATCTTCCCCTCCTATAACTTTGTCCACGGCAATTTTTTTTTGACAATGCAGGCCTGCTTGTTCCTTCAGTGCATGTATTTGAAGTGTCCTCCTTCTCATTGTGCTGACCCTTGGTGTACCTGGGTATACTAGGAGGTGAGGAAGCATGGTGAGCCAGCCTGGTTCCTTCACAAGACTTTGTTCAAATCGACACTCTATCAGCGAGTTTCCCATCTTACATCAAATAGCAAAGTGTCCCACCTCTCCTCTCCATTTAACGTTCCATCCTTCCCTACTAAATGGACGATTTCTTTTGTTTGTTTGTTTGTTTTTATTATTTTCTTTATTTACATGTCATATGATATCTCCTTTCCAAGTTTTCCCTCCTAACAAAAGAAAAAAATAAAATAAAACAACAACAAAAAAACCCTGTTCCCTCCCCGCCTCGTACCAACCCACCCTTTTTCACTTCCTGACCATGGCATTCCCCTACACTAGGGCATAGAGCCTTCACAGGGCCAAGGGCCCTCCTGCCCTTGATGACCAACTAGGCTATCCTCTGCTATACATATGCTGCTAGAGCCATGAATCCCACCATGTGTAATCTTTGGTTGGTGGTTTAGTCCCTGGGAGCTCTGAGGGTACTGGCTAGTTCATATTGTTGTTTGTCCTAAGGAGCTGCAAGTCCTTCAGCTCCTTGGATCCTTTCTCTAGCTCCTTTATTGGGAACCCTGTACTCAGTCTGCAAGCCTTTACTTCTGTATTAGCCTGGTACTGTCAGAGCCTATGCATTCTTCCTTCGATAAGTTGCCTCAACCATGGTGTTCATCAGCCCAGAAATATGACTAACACAGAAGTTCGTCCTGAGTCGGCCTGGGATCCTTCTTCTAGACCTCCAATTCATAGGTTTTGTATCTAATCCCAGAGCTTGCTTGGGAACCAAAGAAAATCCCTTGCAAGTTCAAGGGCAGCCTACTCCATACTGAGAAATTCAGGCCACCCAGGGCTACATACAATGTGAGCTCTTCCTTCCAAAGAAGTAAATAAAAATAGAGGCAACACTAGGTATTCTGTTGATTCCTGAGAATGATCAAATACATAAGTTGATCACATCCACTGCTGCCCGTGGATATCCAATCCCATCACTCTGCAGAAGAATCTCCTACATGGCATTTTAGAGGACAGACTATTAAGTAAAATGTGGTTCTTACCATAAAATGTGCTGTCCAAGTAGGAAAAAAAAAACACTTCTAATTAGAAATTAGGAAATGAGGTGATGGAGAGTAACAATAGTGACAAACAATAGAAATGTAGAATTGATGAAACTCGTTTTACTAGGTGAACTTAAACTTCTCATCATCTGATAATTTGGGAAACCGTACAGTTTGGGAAGCAAATGTTTCCAAAGGCTCCTGCTTTGGCCGATAGTGTGGTTCTCTAGACCCTCTTCTCAATGAGACCTTATGGGGCAGTTCTAACAGCCAGAGTCCAGTAGAGCAGAGCCACTTAGAACCCCGGAGACCTACTGAGCATTTGCTCAAAGGGACGGAAGGTGTTCAGTGAATTGCTCCTGAGACCATGACTCAGATTTCAGCCCAGACCCCTCACAGCTGCCCCTGCAGGAGATGTGTGCTCTATCAGGCAGACACTGCCTCCAACTCCCAGCATTCTAGCTGGACCTTACACACAGTCATCTGACCACAAGCCAGGCATGCCACGCCCCATACAATAAAAAGGGTGGTTTGCCCCCTCCTCACTCTCTTGTTCCTGCCTCACTCTGTTCCCTTCTTCCTTCTTCTTCTCCCCTCTCGCTCTTACTCTTACCCTCTCACTCTCTCTCTCCCCCCTCTTTGCTCTCTCTCTCTTCTTCACTCTCTTGTTCCCTTCTTCCTCTCTCTTGCTTCCCCTCTTTCTTGCTTGCTTCCTCTCTCTCTTTGCTCTCTCTCTCTCCTCTCTGCTCTTTGTTCTCTTCTCTTCTCCCTCCTCTCCTTTCTCTCTCTCTCTCCTTCCTCTCCTTTCCTTCTCTCCACTCAACTAGCATATTTCCCCTTCCTACAATAAAATAACTCATTCATACATTGCCTCCTTTTTAATTAAGGAGCCATGCAGCAAGCAGGCCAGCCCCAGGAGGAGAGAGAGAGACCTGGGCCTGACCACCAGGCCCCCAGCCACCCTAGGAGGGAGAGAGACTCCAGCCTCAGCACCAGGCCCCCTGCCACCGGGGAGAGAGAGAGCCACAGCAGGCCGGGCCTGGGCCGCAACCCAGCCCCCCCCCCCCATCTTCTTATTGAGCCAACAAGACCTGACCGTCATCGTTAAGTCTCTACTTTTCCTTTCAGTGATCACAGTTCATCCCAGTTTCCCTCCTCTACTCTAAAGCCCAGTCATAGGATCACAGTAGTGCTTGTCCCTACTGAAGGTGTTGTGCCTGCAAAACACTTGCTTTACTGTTTTAACAATGTCAGAATTATTTTTAGCATCTCACTCACACAGATATCTCTGTCAAATACCATTGTGATTGTTTCACTGTCACTGTGACCAAAATACCTGACAGAAACAACATAGAAGAGGAAGTGTTTGCTTTGTTCGTCATTTCAGAGATTTTTTTCCTGTCACAGATGCAAAGCTGTGGGGTAGCAGAAATGTTCATCTCATTACAACCAGGAAGCAGAGTGGAGATTGAAAGGGAGTAGGATTTTAAAATGTCCCTCAAAACATACTCTCCAGTGATCCACTTCAACCATATGTCACAGGCTTCACCCCCTCCAAATAAATATACTTACGTTTGAATCCACCTGCAAAGAGTATTTGCCATCTGATTTTCTCTGGTAATGTCCTTACAGACATAATCACCAAGGTCTTTCTTAACCCAGTCAATGAAAACCATATGCTCTACTGCGGAACAACACATTATGGGTAAAAATCGGATAGCTAGCTTGTAAAATGCTGAAATGTTATTTTTCCCTTAACTTAGATCTCTTCAAAATTACTTATAATAATAGAAATGACACTTGAAATGTATAGAATTATTTCTAAGTGGCAGGTATAGTTTCAAGTTTTGTGTGGGTAATCATATTTATTCTTCTCAACTCTAGGAGGTCATATTATTAACCTCTTTGCCGTCCTTTGCCCAAGTTTATATCACCACTTAGCAATAGCACTAAATAGTTACAAATACCACATTAAATGATTGCACAAATTATCACATACGAGCATACATTACCCAAACTCTACAATCAGTGACATATGAATGGTATAGTTATATGATTTTCTATGGCAATCCCAAAATTTAGGCTTATTTAAAAAAGAAAAACATTATTAATATCTACCCGTAGCTGCCCAGGGCACACCTGAGAAGTTAAAAAAGGGTAACGTTATGATTCTTTCCATTACACAGATGACGGTAAACTCAGTCATGCCCTGAGGGCAACTCTAGAGCACCTACAGAGCACCTACTGTCCATGCCAGCTCCTCTTAGACTTTGAAAAAGTATCCTAATTTCTGATCTTGTATCTGGACATTGCATAGCGCCAAACTGAAATTGTGACCTATCTAGAACTGATACCATTCTGAAATGATACAATTACATTCAGAAGACAGATTGTAGATGAATACCTCAGTCTATCAAATCAAAGAGACAGCAGAGTCAAAGATAGCATCGATTAGCTGCTGATTTGAGCAAGATAGTGAACAATTTTCAACTATAGTTAGCTCCTAAAATGGATAGATAAAATTGGGATATACCAAAAGATTATTATTATGAGAGGGAAATGTAAGAATACATATATTACTTAAAACGTTCCTCCCACTGCATAAGCACAGTAGACAAGTTTACTAATACTGTTGGCATTGGCTATCTTTGAGGGACATACTCAATATACTGCATTTAAATCAAATATAACTCTTGCTCAAGATACAAATTGTTATTATAGCATTATCAAATATAGTTTAATATTGAGATAAAAATATAAAGGTTTTTAAATTATATAATGTTATGATATAATTAATATAATTCTAGGCAAGAACAACTATTTTTTAAATTTTTCTGATGAGGTGTAATTTATTCATTGTAGTTGAATTTTCATTCTATTTAATATTTTTCTGTCTTAGGGCTTGAATGTATAATATTACACATGCTAGCCACGTGTACACACCCCTGAACTGTACCCGAAGTCTTTGATTTTCCATTTGATTCAACAACAATCAATAAGAACTAAAAACTACAAACTCTTTTTGATTTATAAAGATATTACAGTGTGACAAAATGTTGAGAAACAGACATAACATGAATAAAAAAACTGAATGAAAATTGGTTCACAACAGTCACTCCAAATGAATTAATTTGATCTTTTAAAATTATATAATTAAAGCCCAGAAAAATAAGCAGAAATAAGCTGCTGAGTTAGTGATGTGCATTTCTTCCTGATTTGGGGGACCAATGACTTCACTTTAGTGGCTTTAAATCAGTCTCGTCCACCACAGGCACCAGCAACACTGCACTCAAGGGCTGGTTTTACTACAAAGAAGTTAAGTGCTTACCAGGAAACTAGTGCAGTCTGGGAAAGAACAAAATCTGAATCTTAAGCTCTTCTGAAATGAAACAAACACTAACATATCATATTAGCATATTACACATTGGCATGGTGCATTAATATAGCACATTAATATATTTTCCAAAACTAAATTTACAATTATACAGTGTTGTGTTAGTTTGAAAGTTATTTCAAAATGTACCCCTATTCAAATCGAATTAGCTTATTCCAGTAATGAGTAAAATTAACCCTGACCATCAGCCAATATTTTTGGCTTAATTTAAAATAGACACCTTTGAGAAAAAAAAAAACATTTTGTTCCTATTAAGAATTACTCAGTACGGTGTTAGGCCATTTTATATTCTTTAAATATATTAGCCAACTATGCAACAGAGGGGAAAAAAGAATTTTTTGGGGTGTCAAAAGGAAGCAAATTTGAAATTATTTCCCCATGGAAAATCACATGAAAACCATTTACTTGACTATATGCAGAGTTCCAGTGCCCAGAGCTAGAATTCTCTGGGGCTGTATAGCTATAAACTATAAATTATTAAATCAGAATTTTAAAATGAAAAATGAAAATGCATTTGGAATTCTACAGTGTGTGTTTTATGGTTTAACTTCTAGTAGTATACCCAATTGAATTATCTTCCTCTTATTATGTTTTAGTAATATTTTTTACTAAAGTACTAGAAATAGATTTTTTTCTGAATAAAAATGCAGGAAAGCAAAAAGCACATTTGCAGTGGCCAGAGAATCTCATGGACAACAAAAAAGTGTGTGTGAGAATTAACTATCTGCTGCCTAAAATCTCGAGGTTACTTCTAACCCATGCTCCAACATAAGTCCTTAGTTCTTACATTAATTGCTGTTTAATGGCATGTGGGTTAAATATTAAAATTCAGTCTGAAAAAGCATGGTCACACTAGTATACCAAAGTCTGTATAACTTTTTTTTTTAAGGGAAATAAGTTTATTCTGCAACGATATACAAGTGACTTTGACCCTGAGAACACAGATTTAGGTTTTCCCACATCCTGTATTCTAATTAATTCTTAATTCTAAGTAGTTTCATGAATTATTTTTATAATAATAGAACAAAGAAAGTCATGAATCAAGGCATTTTTCAAATATGTTAGAGGAAACCTTAGTTATAGCAGAACAGAGATGTCTCAGACAACTCAGATGCTCTCTGGTGAATCTTACCTTTTTGGTGGATTAAACTGACTTCTGTTAACATATTCCAAGAAGTTTGTTAGTTTCCAGATGTTAGGTCTGACACAGGGGTGAGAAAGCAATGGGTATTCATAGGGCTTAAGATTGTCCTAGATAAACTGTGACTAGAGTCTGGAGTTACAAGAAGATCTAACCAAGTTGATCAACCCTCACAGTCTCAGCTTTTCAAGGAGTTCCTGATGTGTGTCAAGTATCACCTTTTGCTCAGAGGGGGTTGCGTGGGTCTATTATTTATTCAATATTGTATTGCCTCACATAGAGAGGATGGATGAGTCTGGTGTAGATGAGACTCATCTCATCTGGTGTTGAGTAGAGGGCAGCATAGCCATCTCAGAAGAAAGAAATAGCTGGCAAACCCATTAAGAAAGAACCTCCTGGGTCAAATCAAAATGATTAGCCATCATGATCTGGATTTGACCTTATAAAAATTCCATCCTTTGAGTCTAACAAAATTTACATGTGAAAATTATAGGTCTATTATACTTAAATTAAAATATGCAAGTACATTAGCTTACTGGAAAAACGTTACAGATAAAGGAGACTTGCATTTTCAGTGGCCAAATTAACATTTAAAAAAGCTAGACTACATGTTCTCCCTGTATGTATAGTTACTTGTATCCCATGAACTATTTTACTTAGAGCTAGAGTATTTCAACAAATTTATCATTTTTAAATTTTAGGGATTTTTGGTTCAGTTTGATCTCTTGTGGAATAGCCCTAGCTATAGCTCCAGGATATAAGTGGGGATAATCCATCAGATATATTTCATTAATAGTTATCATTGATCAAAATCCACAAGGCACAACTCTTGATGTTTCACATATTTCACATATTTCTAAGATCCAGCCCATTCCTATCAGAAAATTATATTGCAAATTAGAAAATTATTGTTTAAAGAGATGGAGTATTTCCTCGAAGGTCAAATGGCTAGTACATGAAAAACTCAAGAGCCCCAAGTAATTCTTGAGGCTCCTGGCTGCAAGCTGCAAAAGTTTAGTGACTTCATTGACCGTTACCCAGCCAGCCCACTAAGCTCTCTTAACTTGCTGGAAGACCATGCTTCCCTGGGGTGAAGAACACAAAGCATCATTTCCAAAAAGAGCTCAGCTTTCTGCACACACACACACACACACACACACACACACACACAAACACACTGTGGAGAGAAAGCAGTTCAAAGCAGATGGAACTAGAACACAGATTTCTCCCTGTCATCCTAGGATGGTCTGTTTTAATCACCTCACAAATGGCATAAATTTCTCCTTTTTGCCTTTGTGCCAGGAGCAAACTACGTTTCTTTTACTTTTCCCAGCAATAAAGACACCAACTTGTGACAAAATAATTACAAATGGAAAGAAATTGTGAACCTAGAACTTACATCTCCAGGTCAAATCATAGCCGTTGGCAAAAAATATTTTCAAAGGAAAGGTTGTGTGTAGTGAGCTTTCCTTAAAGCTGACTTCAGTGGGAGGACACCTGCCAAGGCCTGAGAGACTTGAGGCCCAGGGAGAGGGGAGGTCTCAAAGTGAAAGAGCTGGGGGTGGGGGACAGGGCGGTGGAGGAATGGAATGAGGAATTGTGGGAGGGGGATCTGGGAGGGGGCAATGGCTGGGTTGTAAATAAAATAATTAATTAAAAAAATAGCATCAATACTTATAAAGACTAGAAAACAAATTAATTGGACCCCCTAAGTGAACATAAGGGAATTTAAGAAAGAAAAAACTGTTAGGAGTTGTAGTGTGAGATAAATTATGTATGTCCAGAAACATAAAATTAAAGAGAGAAGGAGAACCAATGAGAACAACATCTTCAGAAGATGTTTCAGAGGCCAGTATCGAATATTTTCAAATGCACTATCATTTATTTGGTGAATTTATTTTACCAGGATCTGTGTAAAAGTAGATCATGGTCATTGTACAAAACACAATGTTTCTAGCAAGTGTTTTTGTATTCTATGCCTGTTTTTCACTAAGAGTCGTAGTAATATATTAAATTTTATGCAAAGCAAAAAACAGTGAAGCATGCTGGTTTGTTTTTCTTTTACTCAAACATTGGCCAGCACAACTGCAAACTTAAGTTCATCAAAATCTTTTTTGGGGTCTATTTATAAATTTTCTCTGACTCAGGTACCCATTCAACATAGAACATTTATAAATTTTCACTTGATTAATCTGGAAACCCATTTTTTTGTTCAAGTTTAGGAATCCATTGTCTTTCTTCCCCACAAATAGATAAGAAATCCTGTCATATTCAATTAACAGGCACTCCTTTCTGCATCAGTCAACAGCACTTCCTCTATGGTGTATCACATCACCTGGGCATGTAAGCCCATGTAAGATGTCTACTACATTATTCTTTAAGGTTGCCTCAAATACTATAGCTGTGCCTGTGATAACTATTAACAAATCAAAATTTAATTCCGACAATTTGAAGATCAATCTTGCCCTTCAGAGCAAATCTATATTTTACACTTCTTTATCATTCCTGTCTATTTTGATCACTCTGGAATTTCATCCTTTAAAATAAATTTGAAGTTTCTGGAGAAGAACCAGAGGACTCTGGCTGATATAGTATTAAATAGGTAATTCAAGAGATAATTGACATCTTTGTTTTGATAGACATGTAATTTACAACTGCATGTATTAATGGACTAGATTGTGATATTTCGATATCTGCAGTGTGCACTGGTCAAATCAGAAACAATGTTTTAGAGTCAGTTCTCTCTCTCAAACATTTGGTGCCCTGGGTAAGAATGTAGATCACCAGGCCTGGAGCCAAGGTGCTGTTATCTCATGAGTTATGTCACCAGCGCCAATCATTTCCTTACATTGAAATCTTTAAGCACCTCACTTCTAAACCTTCATAACTTATATAATTGTGAACTTCAATTGTCATTCTACACTGTAGAATACTAGAACTGTACCTTGATTTTTGGGTTCCTTTGATACAAAGTTTCTTTACCCACCCCAAACCTACCACCCTACCACCCCACCCCCAGCCCACTGCCAACTTCTAATAGCTGTTATCCTGAACTGACATCCACATTTTTTACTTACCTCCAACCTGAAAGAGAAACATGGCACCTATAGTTTCTGTGTCTAAATTATTTTGTCACACGATGCAGATTTTGGGAATGTCAGTACCATACAGTGACCACCAAGGACAGCAGCAGCAATGGAGTACAAGCATCTGGAGCCCAGAAGATAAAAGATGTGTGCTACAAAGGGCAGAGCTGGAGAAGTGACCAAAGCCCTTAGAGGAGCCCAAAAGATCGTGAGTTAGATCCCAGACATTGGTTTTGCTTTTGATTGTGACTATGCCCTGATATTTTTCCCTCTTGAAGGAAGAATGTATTTTAGTGGAGCCCACAGTTAAGAGACCTTGAATTTTAAAAGATATTGGACATTTTAAATTAATTGGACCTTTAATATGTAAAGACTGTGGGACTTTAGATTTTGGGGATGAATAAGAACATAAGGGTTGAGGCTTAATAGTGATGTGTTTGTGTGTCAAGTTGACAAGAGGTCCGTTGTACTGGCTAGTTTTGTGTGTCAACTTGACACAGGCTACAGTTATCACAGAGAAGGGAGCTTCAGTTGGGGAAGTGCCTCCATGAGATCCAGCTGTGGGGCATTTTCTCAATTAGTGATCAAGGGGGTAGGGCCCCTTGTGGGTGGTGCCATACAGATATATCCGTGATAGCGTCTATGACAGTAATTCATCTTCCTTATTGTTTTTCCAAGTATTTGTTAGGTTTGCCCCCTC
>JADRCD010236795.1:0-12715 GCA_019843815.1 Montemys delectorum
AAATGCTGTCTTTTTTCCACTGGATGGTTTTAGCACATTTGTCAAAGATCAAGTGGCCATAGGTATGTGGGTTCATTTCTGGGTCTTCAATTCTATTCCATTGATCTACCTGCATGTCACTGTACCAACACCATGCAGTTTTTATCACAATTGCTCTGTAGTACAGCTTAAGGTCCAGGATTGTGATTCCACCAGAGGTTCCTTTATTGTTGAGAATAGTTTTGGCTATCCTAGATTTTTTTGTTATTCCAGATGAATTTGCAAATTGCTCTTTCCAAGTCTGTGAAGAGTTGAGTTGTAATTTTAATAGGGATTGCATTGAATTTGTAGATTGTTTTCAGCAAGATGATCATTTTTACTATATTAATCCTGCCAATCCATGAGCATGGGAGATCTTTCCATCTTCTGAGACCTTCTTCGATTTCCTTCTTCAGAGAATTGAAGTTCTTGTCATACAGATCACTGTACCAACTACTTGCTTAGTTAGAGTCACACCAAGGTATTTTATATTATTTGTGACAGTTGTGAAGGGTATTGTTTCCCTAATTTCTTTCTTATCCTGTTAATCTTTTGTGTAGAGGAAAGCCATGATTTGCTTGAGTTAATTTTATATCCAGCTACTTTGCTGAAGTAGTTTATCAGGTTTAGAAGTTCTCTGGTGGAATTTTTGAGGTCACATAAAATAGAAACAGAAGGTATTCTACCCAATTCATTCCATGATGTTACATTACTTTGATACCTAAACCACACAAAGAACTAACAAAGAAAGAAAACTTCAGACCAATTTCCCTTATGGTCTGAAGTTTTCATAAAATAAGCAATAAAACTCTGGGAAACAGAATCATCAAAACGATCATCCATCATGATCAAGTAGACTTTATCCCAGGGATGCAGGAATGGTCCAATATATGGAAATCCATCAATGTAATTCACTACATTAACAAATTCAAAGAAAAAAATCATATCATCATCTCATTGGATTCTGAGAAAGCATCTAATGAAATCCTACATCCCTTTATGACAAAAGCCTTGGGAAGATCAGGAATTCAAGGCCCATACCTAAGCATAGTAAAAGCAATGTACAGCAAACCAGTAGCCAACATCAAATGAAATGGAGAGAAACTTGAAGCAATCCCACTAAATTCAGGGTCTAAACAAGGCTGCCCACTGTCTCCCTACCTATTCAATATTGTACTTGAAGTCCTAGCCTGAGCAATTAGATAACAAAAGGCAGTCAAAGGGATACAAATTGGAAAGGAAGAAGTCAAATTATCACTATTTGCTGATGATAGTATACATATCATCATATGTGACTCCATTTTTGTTATTTTAAATAAAGATATATGTATATCAATTTCCCCTTCCCTTTCCTTCCTTCATTTTTACCAATGTAGCATATATTCTTGCTTTCTTTCAGAATCAGGGCTTCTTTCCCCTTCATTGTGTGTGTGTGTGTATGTGTGTGTGTGTGTGTGTGTGTGTGTGTGTGTGTATGTATGTATGTATGTATGTGTATATGTATGTTTATACCTAAATATATAAAGATATCCTGCTCAGCCTGTTTATTGCTACTTGTATCTACATATTTATATGATTTCCAGGCTGAATCTTGGTATTGGATAGCTAATTAATGGTACCATCCCTGGGGAGACTATTTCTTCCCCCCTCAGCCTTTCTCAGTTTCCTGTAGTTATTTGTCTATGGGTGAGGCTCCTTGAGAGCCCCACTTCCATGCTCATATGTCTATTGGTGTTTTACTTCTGCAGTTTTGTTTATGTGGGTATACTCTTATAATACCATAATGAAGCTCTAGACTGAATAACTTATATGAAGCCTGTTCCAATTGTTTCTATTAGATATTAAAAACAAAGTATTATTTCACCTTTTGTCCAAATATTTGTGGAATATTCTGGGGGTGGCGGTTATGGATTTTACAAAGTTTTCCTCCTAGTTTCAAATAAAATTGTCCGATAAATTAACCCATTGTGTCTCCTAAGTGATGACTGGATCCTGCCTTGTCCTGTCCATGTACACCTGATGCTCCTTTCCATTCTGTGATAAGTTAGCGAGGATTTCTCCTTCCTCCCTCCTCTCCTTATCTCTTTTTATCTCCCATTTCAGTATCTATCCCACTATCAAGTGCTCCTCTTTTGTCATCTGTCCTCCTTTCTTCTTTTCCCTTTTAAAATCTTCTTCTCCTTCTCCTTCTCCTCCTCCTCCTTCTGCTAGCTCTTCTCTCTCTTCCTCATTTTCATTTTCAGAATTGGCTCTCACATCATCTGTGGTAGTCTTGAACTCACCATTTACCTAGGGTAACCGTGACTTCTTGTTCATTCTATCTCTATCTCCGAATGCTGGAACAAGTGTGACCCATCATGCACAGTTCTCCCTTTCCTGTGTTTACATTAAAGAAAAAAATATCAGCCAGTGTTTAGGTAGATTGGCTACAGGAGAAGAGCAGGCATGGAAAGCAATGAAAATCAAGATAGTACCATGATATTAATAGATCTATATCGAACCTTTGTATTTTATTCAATTGTTTATGTTAAACAATTCTGAAAATAATGAGTGACATCTAGTTTCTGAGACAAAGATTTGAAAAAGATATAGCAAAGTTACTGATAAGCAGAATCATCCTACCACCTAGTTTCCAGGTTCAGAGTGATGTCACATGTTCGTGATTCACATGGTCTGTTTCTCAGAGTCTCACACAGATCACACTGAAACCATGATCCACATCTACTTAGAGCAACAGGAAGGAAGAACCCCAGTCTGCTAGGATGGCATGCTTCTAAGATACTGTAGCTCTCAATGCTAGCTTCTTGTTTTCTATAATAAAGCCACGGGTAGGGAGAAAAGATCTGAGGAAACAACAAAGGCTCGCTACCGTTAGGGGTTGTGCCCCGGTTTTCTGTGTTCCAGATACATTTTCTCTGAAGCCTCACAGCTTCATTTTCACTATGTCTTAAGGGAGGAATGCAGAGCTTGTCCAGGCTGTGTCGTCAAGGAGTCAACAGGGTGACTGACTACTTCTACTCTTGGACATCTTTGTATATCTGTATATCTCCAGCCTGATGTAGTCATTCTATATTTTTTTCTGGTAATGTTTGAGTAGGAGAAGATACGGTCTCTTTTATTTTAGATAAAGCTCTCAAGACTGGGTTTCTCAAGTGCTTTACAGTATTGGTACATTTTATATTTTTCTCTTTATTTGAAAGTTTAAATGATGAGCAAAGAATATATTTTATTTAATATTTTATTAAGATCCACTATCACATGTACATGAGAGTTTAATTAAATTCTGAATCCTACTTAGATTACTTCAAGGCTTCAACCATATCTGGGATGCTCTGCCACCTACTTCAGGAACAGAAATCCATGAGGGGAACTGAGCTTTATCTCTAAGGATCATCTAAGCTCACAATCAGGCTTAATGACCACGTAACTCCAGCTTCAGTGTGGCTCCTTCACCATCCTCCAGGTCTTTATTTTAAGAAAGATTGTCTTTGAATCTTGTTTTCCATTTTAACACTCAAAGGAGTGATTGCTATAGAAAAGAAGAAGTACTATGGCCACTCATTTAATTTGTGCTCGTTAAAATGTGAGAAATAAACAAAATAGGAAATCCTGTGCAAGTAAGCATTCTACTTAAATGCTGGTGTACATAAAGAAAAAGTGCCTTAAAATGGCAGAGTCTATTCTTTACAGAAACACATCACAGCCTGCTTGCACAGTTGGTTCTGCCCCCTTCCTTACTCTTGTTTGTGATCTGGTTGTATGCAACCCACCCCTGTCCTACCTCCATAAGTAATAAAGAAACTGCAGTAGGTAAACAAACTTTTGTCCTTCTGAATATCTTTACTTTAATAGCTACTATTATTAAACAAGGTAAATGTTGCATTCATGTGATCTGAGTGCTAATTTGGGTACATATTCATGATAGTTTGTTGGATTAATGCACAGAGACTGGAGGTAGATTAGATATTACCTTAGGTAGAATGCCTAGAAATTTTATCTGAATGCATAAGAAGCATACTGTGTTCCATAATCCCCAGAGAACAAATCTAGGAGGTTGTAATAGTCAGTATAAGATTTGCGGGGCAGAAAGGAGCAGGACATGTGCAAAGCACAGAAAGATGAGGCTAGAGCAGACTGGTGAGGGAGGAGGAAGTACTTGAGTATGAGTTTAAGTGAGTAGGAGTATTCGGAATATGATCTGATTTTCTGTCATGAGATGTCTTTCTGAATATTTCGTGAGGGCAATGTGAATGCCATGGGCTGATATAGCAAACTCAGAAGCAAGAGACTCTGTTATAGGTTTGTTTTGTTTTGTTTTGTTTTGTTTTATTTTGTTTTCAAAATCTTTCAATAGCTGATTAGGGCTGAGTGCAAATTTTTCAGAAAAGCAAGCGTGATAAAATTCATATTGTAGCTCTAATAGCAGTACAAGACTTGTTATGTAGATAATATAAGGACTATAAGAAGGAGAAGACACCAATAAAGTCTAAAATTTTTGGACTATACAACTGGGTAAAGTTAATGGCATTTTGTCAGTTGGACTAGGCTTGGACAGGATCTGTTTGGGAAGGAGCTCAAGTTACCTATTGGGACATACTTAGATTCAGAAGTTTTTGCTGTGTAAATGTGATCATCATAATTGACTAACAAGTCTAAAGTTCAGGGAGATGGTGAATCTGAAAACATTAAGTTTGGAAGACATGAATTAAAGTCAGAGCCTGAGTCCTAGAGATTTTACATTTGTAGTACTTTCTCTACTCTCAGGGACTGCAGAGGCACTGTCAACTCAGACATTAGTTCAGCAGTGCCATCAGCTGCCGCAAAGACAGTAAAACCCTCAATTTACACAGAATCATCCAATATAGGCCCAAGTAAAAGGTGATGAAATAACTTGGATTTTTTTTCCTTTTTATCTGGATTATTGACTTCTTGTCATTTTGACTGTGCACTGGCCTGCCTTTTCAACATCTCTATTGTGTTTTTAATAAAGTGGTCTATTGAAGTTGCTTGAGACACAGGCAAGTATTCACTGAGACAAAAACCTGGTCATCCACAGCTTTAGTTACACTAGCAGGAATGGGCTTCAAGTTTGCACACATCACAAAATCATCTGTGAAACAATGAGTTAAAAAGGTGGTAAAATTAAATGGTTGGAGGGCTAGTCAAGCCAGACTGGTGACTCTTTGTTACTTCCCAGCAAGTTACATTTTCTGGTATGTTCTGATAAACTTTAAAATTTCTACTCGGGGTCAAGTGGTGGGTGACTGAAGCTAAGCTGGTAATGGAAGAAATTAAATCTGATAATTAGTACAGTGGAAACTTTATAGAATCCAAAACAATAATCCTAGCAAATACTCCTAGGAATGGAGGATACATCTGAGCCATCTGAATCGGACATCAGTAGTAATGAAGCAAAGCCTCAAGAAGAGAAATAGAGACATCAACCCAGCCAGAAGACCTTCCATCTACAGTTTGTCTGGGACCAGAACTTGGCATAGTCATCATTAGATAGACCAGAGAGCCTGTACATAGCACCTGATGGGAGCTCTGTGAGTCCTGAAGAGGAGAGTGAGGAAGGATCACAGGAACAGAAGAGCTCAGAGACACCACATGAACAACTTCTCACAGAATCAACTGACCAAGACTCATGGGAGCCTGCAGAGACCAGGGAGCCTAGAGGAGTCTGACCTAGGTCCTCTGCACATAGGCTTTGGCTGAATTGAATTCCTTGGTTAAATTGCTTTGGTTGAGTTGCAGTGGTAACAGAGGCTGTCTCTGACTCTTTTGTCTGGTTGTGGGATGCTGTTCCTCCTATTGGATTGCAATGTCCAGCCTTGAAGTAATGGTATATGCTTGGTCATAGTGTAGCTTGTTGTACAATTTTTGATTGCTATACCTGGGAAGCCTGCTGTTTTCTGAGTGGAGGTGTGGGTCATGGATCCAGGGGAAAAGAGAGGTAAGGAGAAAGACTGGGGGAAGGAGAGGAATGGGATGCTGCAGTTAGGATGTAATAAATGAAAGAAGAATGAAAATTAAATGAAGGAGCTAGAGAAAGGACCCAAGGAGCTGAAGAGTTTGAAGCCCCTTAGGACTAACAACTACATGAACAAACTAGTACCCTCAGAGCTCTCAAGGATTAAACCACTGACCAAAGAGTACACATGGTGGGACTAATGGCTCCAGCAGCATATGTATAGCAGAGGATGGCCAAGTCTGTCATCAATGGGAAAAGAGGCCTTTGGCTCTGTGAAGGTTCTATGCCTCAGTGTAGGGGAGTTCCAGGGCCAGGAAGCAGAAGAGGGTGGGTTGGTGATCAGGGGGAGGGTAGAGGGAACAGGTTTTTTTTTGTTTCTGTTTTTATTTTATTTTATTTTATTTTTGGAAAGGAAACTGGGAAAGGAGATAACATATGACATGTAAATAAAGAAAATATCTAATATAAATAAATAAATAAATAAATAAATAGTAAACTGAACTCAATGGAAAACCTTAAAAACAGAAAAAAAATATCTTGACTCAGCTTAGGTTCAACTAACTTTAGGAGATCATGGCCTGCTAAGTTATCTACTGTCACCTAAGCTAAACAGAACCCTCCAAGTTATAAGTCTAGAGTAGAAACATTCTAACAGCCAAGCTTGAATATCAGGTTATTGGCTTGGACAGCTTTAAAAATAAACAGGATGTGAAAGTTAGAGACAGACCCATGAATAATGTTTTGTTTATTCTGAAAAAAAAAGACAAGCAAAAGCAGCAGAGAGAGTGGCTAAGAGCTAAATCAACAGTTTGCAACCTGTAAGCTACCTCTTCAGGGGTCTCACATTGGATATCTTGCATATCATATATTTATATTACAATAGATTAGAGTAGCAAAATTACTGTTATGAAGTAGCAACTAAATAATTTTATGGTTGGAGTCACTACAATATGAAGGTGGTATATTAAAGGGTCACAGAATTAGGAAGGTTGAGGACCACTGTGTAAAACTGTGTCCTTCTGATTACTGTTTGAAGTATATAAGGAAAGAGCATCCAATAGGGTTTATAAACTGTTGTTTGCACTCAATCAGTGTATATGTGACCAAGTCTGTGCTGATGTTTGCCCTTAAATGTTAAAAAATGGTGACAATTGACTTAATAGGGTGATAAATTCTTATTCTAACACAGATGGCTTGTATGAACTTCATGTTTCTAGTAGCTTATACATTGTTGTTACTTTGTTTCTATTTCTTTTTAATGCATACTTATATGCAATGTGTTAAAATTACATCTACTTGCCAGGCAGTGGTGGTGCACGCCTTTAATCTCAGCACTTGTAAGGCAGAGACAGGCAGATTTCTGAGTTCAAGGCCAGCCTGGTCTACAGAGTGAGTTCCAGGACAGCTACGGCTACACAGAGAAACCCTGTCTCAAAAAACCAGTAAGTAAGTAAGTAAGTAAGTAAGTAAGTAAGTAAGTAAGTAAGTAAATAAGTAAATAAATAAAATTACATCTACCTCCTTTATCTTTTCTGATCCCCCTCCCACTCCTTTCAACCTACTTCTTCCCAAGTAGTCTCTCATCTCCATGCCTTCCTTTAAACATACAAGTCTTTTGCAGGTCAGCTCCTCAGCTACTTCAGGTTGGCCTAGGACTCAACATGCAGCCTAGAGTGGCTTCAAACTCCCAATCTTCTTGCCTCAACTTCTAAAGTTCTTAGATTACAGGTGTGTGCTACTGGGTCAGATGAACAGTTTCTAATTTGTAATCCAGGCAGGAAGTCAGCCATTCTCAGTTGGAATGGGAGACTGGAAGGTGTCAAACGCAGATGAACTCTCTCAGAGAACGTGAAATTAGTTTATATGTAAGCACCAAGGTCCAAATAATCAAGTGTGTGTACTAATGTATGTATGTATGTATGTATGTACATATGTATGTATGCATGCATGTATGTATGTATATATGTATGTATTTTTGTTATTGGATAACAAATATCTCACATACCTTTTAAAAAGTTAAGTTTTATCTCAAAGTTAGAGCCTAGGTAAGAAAATCAGGTGTTAGAAGGGTGACCTGGCTGCCCCCATATGATCTGCAGCAAAGAAAGTCATGAATCCTGATGTCTAGCTTGCTTTTTCATTTTCATTTAGTTTATAATCTCACCTTGCAAAGTACTGCTGCCCACAATGAGGATTAGTATGACACTTCGATTTATCCAAGTAAGAAAATTCCTCATAGAAGTACTCAGAACATTGATGCCTCAGAGATTCTAGACCCTGTCAAGTTGACTACAAATAGGAACCACCACAGTATTCAAACATAACTACTGATAGTCGGTGTGTCTGTGGAACTAGATCAAGTTCAGTGCCTGGAGTGTATTCGCTTGTAGCTTGTTGCTGTATTGGAAATGAGAACTTGCAGAGTGGAACAACTGGAAACAGGGAATATGCTCATGGGAAAGAAAATGGATGCAGAGCATTTAAAGAAAAATGACCAAGGTTCATCACTGTGCTCATCAGTACCAAATAATGACTTTTAAAGATTCATAAATCAGGTTGAAAAGACATTTCTGTTTCAGATATTGGACGTGCTCAGTAGTTGTATAAAAAAAGAAAAGGAAAAGGAAATTCTTTTAAAGCAAGTTGCTGTTTAATCAAGTCAGCTGCCTCTAAGTTCCTTGTTTTACTTTGATCTAACTAGGCTAAGAATGCCCTGAAGGAGACACGAAGTGAAGCTTTTTTATGCATCCATTTATGGGATTTGTGTTGGAGGAACCCCATTATCCCTGTGTTCTTGAGAGTACGTTAGCAAGTTTTGTTTCATTCCAAGAATAGCACTAAGAATGTCATTTTATTGCCAAAAATACCTTGCCTTTGCACAAACTCAAAGCACACTTCTCAAGACGATTGATTATAGTAATAGTAACCAATACTTTACACAGAGAATCGCAAGAAAACCATACGATTTCAGAAACAATATTCTATTTCTGTTTATTCTGTCTCCCATCCTCCCTGTCCTCTTACCAAATCAACTCTCTCTCACTTTCGTCTTACGAGTGTCATGAGTTCATCTCCTTTCCCCAGATTTTCTCATGCTCTACCTGACCTGAAGATGTAGTTTCCTTTGAGTCACTAGTATGTCAAGACACATAGAAATTCATCAGCAATTATTAATTATGATTAATTATGATTAATTATTAATTGTTACCTAAATAAATCCAATTTTCTCGGTCCCCCTCTAGTGAATCCTTATTAAGATTTAATTTATCCTTCATAAAAATGTGTCACCTTGTTAAATTTCCCTTACTTCTATTACTTAAATTATTCTCTGTCTTTTCTTAATTTGTTTTTACTGATGTTTACTTTTTTGTGCCTTAACTATACAACTTTTAACCCTACAAGTTACATTTAAGAATCTTTTATTTCTAGAGTGCTTTACACATTTTTTAAAGCACAAGTATGCTGCTCTTCCATTCTTAAAACCAATCGTGACTGCAGCATTTGATTCATCTGTAGTACATCTTATAGCAGTGGGTGAATTGAAGATAGACATTGTCATTTGAATTTTTGCATATGGTAAGGTCTTATCAAATCCCTTAAGGATTTGATCTCAAATAAACCTTCCATCACATATTTCTCTTTTACATATTACCCATTTCTTTCAAGTGCATGTGTGGCAAATAAAATAGTGAAGGCCAACATCAAGCTACAACAAAATGTAAGAATGACTGATTTTAAGATCTCATTCATTGAAATGAATTTTTTTTTGCATTCAAAAGCTGTGTGTGTTCAGCAGTTCTCATGAATAGCTAAAATATGTGTAGATGGAAATATTAAAAAGAAAAGCAGTTTATCTGTATATGTTTATCTGTATATTTTGTGTGCATGCTTTATCTGTATATGTTCTGGGTCATCCCTTGTTTTTACTTATATTGATTTCACAAACTGGGAGCCAAGTTTCTCATGAATGCAACACAAAGTCCACTTTCAAAATAAGAGCTCCATATGATTTCAGAATGATGTTCAGGGATACAACAAGGAAGGATGCAATATAAACTTGAATTTGTCATATCCATTCTTAAAATATCTTTTGTCCCTTCATCCCCCTTCCTCCTCTTCTACCTGATTCCTTCCTATGACTTCCAATTGGCCAAATGGTGATTCAAAGTGCTGGGATTGGAGGTCAGACAGTCTTAGATTTAATTGCTGTTCAATGACTGTGAAGTTATTTATTCTGTCTGAGCCTCATTTCCTTCATCAATGAACTGGTTATTCTAACAGACAATTTTACATAATTAATTAAGAAGCATGTGTAATGTAAAATGTACTTAGTACATCATAGATGCTCATCAAAATTTAGCATAATTGAAAACACACGAGTTTTATAGTCTGAATAATAATGCCTTGAATGTTTTAAATCTGTATATAATAAGTAATGTTTCTTTCCCATCAGCTTATTGTAAGAATTAGATTGAATAATTACAGCACGCAGCCCAGAGGCAAATGTTACAGTAGGTATCCTGGAAGTTTTTTGGTAAGGAACAGATATGGCATACATTTCAGGGTTTTTTTTTTCATTTTTATATTTTATATATTGTAAGGCTTTGAATGTTCTTTTCTAGTTAAAATGAACTCACTTGCTTTCATTCATGTTGCCCAAGTAAGATGGGTCATGAGATTTTACCTGAACATATGCAAGCAGAGCATGAGGACTTGTTTGCAGTAGGAGGTAGATTAGTAAAATAAATAAGTAAACATTAATTACAAATGAAAATGGAAAACCCTGATGGAAACAAAGAAGCAGTCTAAATAAATTACTAACCACCCTCTTGTGATTCTTTTCTAATTATACTTAAGGATGTGAAGCAATGTTGCCAATTTCAGCTAAAAACATCAAAGGCCAAGTTTGAGTGGCAACTGAAATCCTCTGGGTTTCATGTGGGTTTTTCATAGAGTCCCTTGGGTGCTTGTAACCTTGCAATTGATGATGTACAACTGGGTTCCTTCCTTCTCCAATGAGCCTTTCTGCACCACTTCGGTGCATCTTTACTTCCCAGGCTTGTGCCCTTGGCTGTGATTTCTCAAGTAAGCTGCTTTTTATGTCTCCTTTGTTCATCTCCAGTGGAAACATTTAATAGCGCATTTGAATGCTGCAAATTGTTATTTTAGATGCTTTAGCCCATCACAAGAGGCTCCCACATTGCTGTATCTGTTCAGAATAAAACATCCTCTGAAAGAATGAAATTCATGACACAAGAGCCTCACTGTATCCCCTCCCAGTCTCCCTCTTTCTCTGTTTCTTTCCTTTCTCTGTTTCCTACTTTCTCCCATTCAATTCTCCTTCACATCCTCCCTATCTCACACATAGCACGTGGTCATAAATTATGGGAGCTAATTAAGCCAAGCATCACACCTTGAAATACCCAATAGTTAATATTTTCAGTGGCCCCCATGTTGATGTTCCCACAATGCTATCTTTATATAGATAATTATTTTTCCCATGCATGATTTCCCGTAAATTCACAATTATCCATTCGCATCTCATGCAGAGTCTTCTCTCCTTGACTTCCCTATCCCTCCCTACCTCTCTTTCTGACTGTAAAATCCATACATACCTACATACCCTCATTGACCACCTCCTTATTGTCAGGAAGAAATTTTATGTGGCAGGACCCTTTTTCTACCTTGCACAAACAAGAAGAAAAAGATGTATTAGCCATTCTAAATTAATTGTACCAGGGTCAAGGCTGAGTTCTGGGAAGATGCCATACGTTGGTTGATATTTGAGTAGTAATTTTTATAGAATGACAATTGTCAATTCTGTTTACTCTGTTTAGACACAAATAAATCACAGCTGATTGATATCTACCATCAAATTATCCAGGCCTGTGGTTTTCAGCCCCAGTGATAAATCAAAACAAAATAAATTCCCAGTCCTCACCCACAGAAATTATAATTCCATTATTAGTCTGCTCAAAAATCTTGGGACTTTGTTTAAAATCTCAGCTGATTCTCAAGTGCCCAGTTAATGGAGAGCCAATGATTTACCTCTGTTTGAATTGCCTGCCCCTGGGGTGCTATTGTCCATATGTTTGCTCCTAAAAGGATGTTGAAGAGAGGGAAATGTCCTAGTTTCTTAGAGAAACCTAGAAGTTAAAGTCTAAAATGGAAACTGATATGCTAAAAGAAATCCTCCAGGAAGTGACAAAAGAAACAGGAAGTAGATGATTCTGAATTGAAACTTATTGGAGAGCAAAATCAGTAAAACCACAGATGTTAGCTGAGGCTGTCGTGTTTACATTAGCTTAAAGATACCCACTCTAGGCAAATAATCTCCAAGAGCCACTCTTGGCTATGTTTTTATGCAAATAAGTCACATAAACAAATAATGCAACAACAAAAAACTGAAAGACAGCAGGACACACCTCTGTTGTTTCAGTATCCATTAGACATAAGTATCAGCTGCTGCATCTCTCGCTCCAATTCAAAAAGAACCAGGGATTTGGAGATGGCTCCTCTGGTGAGGGCACTTGCTGCCATATCCCATGTCCAATGACCTAACATTAATTCCCAAGATCCACACAGCAGAAATAGAAAGCTAACTCTCACAAGTTGTCCTCTGGTTTACACATACATGTACACATTCATGAGTGTGTACATGCACACACAGCATGAGCACTACACACACACACACACACACACAGAGAGAGAGAGAGAGAGAGA
>JADRCD010236795.1:12815-31642 GCA_019843815.1 Montemys delectorum
CTTTATTTCTCCCTGGGATTAGCAGTTTTAACAACTGGCAATGGTAGCATTGTCTGCATCAGCTTCTCTGAAGTCCATCTTGTCGACTTTGTATACAGTACAATTTGTCCTCAGGTGAGATTGAAGCATGAAGCAAGGAACTCTTATGCTCCCATAATCACTAGGACCCAGAGCCAGAACATTTCTGTCGCTGAATGAAGATCTTTAACATGAATAATTACAAATGAGGCAAGCAATCATTTTTGTCATGGTTCATTGGCCGCGTCAGAGTAAAACAAAGACATTTTTCACTCTCTTTTCTATACCATACACACTATTAAAATGCCTTCGTAGATTACTGTAAATAATTCAAATGTTTATTAAAAACTCTGTAGGAAGATCAAAGAATCATAGATAATAAGGAGGAATACCATCCAATTTATTTTTATGTGGCACTCTATCTATCATATCACAAAGTACTTCAAGACGACGTGCAAAGGGAGGTAGGTGGCTTTCTAGAAAGACTGCAGGAGGAGAGTTCATCTCAGGGGTGTGGAGAAAGAGCTTCTTGTTTCAGACTCTCATGGTTTATTTTGTCTTCTTCATCAGCTCATTTCTCTAGTTCATGTTTATTTTTTGTTGCTTTAATCCTTATGCTAAACAGTGAAAATGAGTTACAACAAGGTAAAAGGTAAGTATATTGTCTAACCTTTATAAATGGCCTCTGCTTCCTCAAGGAGAACAGATCAGACTCAACTGTTCTGCCATGCTGCACAGTACTACTGTTTTAGTAATCTTTCTATTTATGTGATGAAAAATTTCACGTCCAAGTCAACTTATAGAAGAGTTTATTGGGGGTCGGTATTTATAATTTTAGCGAGTAAATCCATGACCTTCATGGTAGAAAGCATAGCAACAGGTAGACAGGCATGGTACAGGAACAGTAGCTGGAATTTTACACCTGCTCTAAAGAAGGAGGCAGAGAGAAAGCTAGCCGTGAACTAAATGTGCTCTTGAAACCTCAAAGCTCACCCCAGTGACACATATCCTCTGACAATACCATGCCTCTTAATCCTTCCCAAACAGTTTTACCAATGGAAGACCAAGAGTTCAAACAAATGAGCTGATGAAGGCCATTCTTCTTCAGGCTAGCCAAATATCCATGCTCACTGTGGGATTAAATAAGGATATCCAAGCCCAAGTTCATATGCTCAGCTGAGCTACACTGCTCTTGGATGAAAGTTGTAATCTGAGCTCAACCAAATTTAGTCATCCATTACTGTTACCATTGTTAATAGTAAGGTAACAAGACAGGTTAAGGATTTGACATGGATTAAGGGAGGCATCAGTATACACACAGCAGTGCTGTCTTATGATGAGTAGAAGTTTAGAGTGAAATTGTGTTAGTTGATACTAATACAAAGATTTCAACAAATTATTTAACCTTTTTCAGCCTTAGGTTCTGTATTTATATAATATGTGTGGTGTCATGTCTGTATGGTGCAACATTTTATGTGAAGAACATTTTGCCTTCAAGTGACTCTGCCAACACTCAAGAAATGTTAGCAATTATCATTGACCTCACTTGATTTTTAATATTAGTGTTAATACACTTGATGAAAAATGGATGAGATCCAATAAAAGTATTTTATACTATGAAAGTATTTTCCATATTTTTGAAAGGGTGAGTGAAGCTTCATGACATTTAATAGGTTGTGTGTATCATCTAGATAACATTTTAATCCTGGATTGTTTTATTTGGATCATCATATGTTTCAAATAAGGTTATCAAAATATTTTGTTTTATTTAACCCTACAAGTAGAAATGTGTGCTTACTTGAGGGAAAAAATAACAGTATTTTCACAGGCAGAAATTAATACAACGTGCTTCTCACTTGAGCTATTTGTTTTCAATCAGGATCTGGTTTCCGGGTTCTGTTTCCCCTTTTGTCATCATGTAGTTTTAACTGAAGTACCCCTAGTTCCACATAAACTTGTAGGTTACAGATTATAGGTGAGAATTCTACCTCATCTGATAGTCAGGGGCCTTTAAATCACTGCAGGTAACTCAAATAGATTGTGATTATAGAGGAAAAATAGCAAATGAGTAATACTTTAAAAGGTGAGACTCTGCCATTGCCTAGGTAGACAAGAAGGTAGTTGCTTGTACTTCTAATGTACTATCAGCTATGCATCTTTGGCTATTTGCCTAGAATCAATGTCACCATGATAACAACCAGAATATGTAAAAAGATACAAGCCTTCCCTGCCCCTTGAAGAAATCATCCTCTCCATTCCTGATACCTCTACCTCAACTTCCATTCTGCTATATCAAGATGCAGGAAAACTCTCCCTTGCTCCTGATGTGTTCAACAACTTCCCATCACTGTGACAAGAGGGTTTAGAGAAGGGATTATTTATTGTGACATAGAGTTTAGGAGGCTTTAGTCTTTGGTCACTTGACTCAATGACTGGACCAGTGGTGAAAGAGCATGTCCTGATAAGGAGCTTGCAATAGAGCATAGTTGATGATCTCATAGTGACCAGAAGACATGGTTAGGGTCTAGTAACCTCTTCAATGGCACTCCCATGCAATGACCTAACTGGCTTCCAAATAGATTCTGATTTTGACTCCTAAAGTTTAAATCACGTTGCAGTGCTATCAGCTGATGGTTAAGAGTTACATACATAGGCCTTCAGAGATACATAAAATGCAAGCAAACACCTGTCTTGTGATTTCCCTGTAGAATGACAGATAAGCCAAGAACCTGAAAAGGCAGACCTGCCAGTTCCCATGCCTCAGAGTATACTGAACAAGTGACATGTATCTGAACAGGGAAATACCTGACTCAGTGACTATCTACTCTAACCTCATTCTTCATCTGTACTTCCACCTACAGAATAATTGCTGCGGCCTTGTGGGTGCCAGCTAATCACTAAATCTAGTAGTGAGAGATCACCATGTGTTTCTTTAGTCAGAATCGTTTGCAAAATGAAAGCTGTTCCCTCAGAATGGTAAAGATTTAGATATGTGAGTTGGCTTTTTTGAAATTTACTCAGACCTAAGTGAAATGGAATATCATGACTTGCCTAATGATTTCAGATTTTTAGGCAACCACACGAAACTACTTATTTTCTCAGTGTGAAATAAAACTTTAACATAGATTCAAGGATAAGACTTCATAGAAAGAGAAGGTCTCCAGCAAAGCATAAGGATATGTCAGGATATGGACCTCTCAAGAGTCAGGCTTAGGGGTGTGTGTGGGGAGGGCAGGGTTGGGGTCGGTGGGAAGGGGAGTTGTGATGCTCTTGAACTTACAACCAAAAGGGTTACTAAGAGATGCTTCTATTTTGGTAAATGGGTTCACAAGGTGGCTCCTGATGTGCACTGGATAACATTACCACCAATAATGTAAAAGTCTTAGGTCATTATGATTATAGGGGATAACAAGATATTTTTACTGTTTTAAAAATGTTTACAGTCTTGTCTGTGAGTGCCCAAGGAAATACCTTGGAAAGGGGAATGCTGTATACATTCAGGGATTAAGAATGGCTTATGGACAATTTAATATTCTTATTATCCCCATGTAAATGGGTACTGTGCATATTGTAGCATGTGTCATGGTGGTGTTAATTACACTTAAAGAGTGTTCTTGCTAAGGTGGGAACAGCCAGGAGGCACAGGCCTCACAAGTGGCAGGGCAGCAGGGACAGGATCCTTTCTACTTCAAATTACACCTAGGAGGGACAACATATCCACAGCCCTCTCTGCACCTTTCCTGCAAGTGGAGAGCCTGTCTGACCTCAGGACTCAGGAGGGACGACTAACCCACAGCCATCTGTGCCCTGGTTTTACCAGAAGAGAGCTTATCTCCCAGAAGTTCTGACACAGGCTTACAGACCCACAGGAAACAAGCTCCAGCCAGAGACAGCAAGAGATCAACAAATGGCAAAAGGCAAACCCAAGAATCTTTTTAACAGAAACCAAGATGACTTGGCTTGATCAGAACCTAGTACTTGCAGCACAGCAAGTCCTGGATATCCTAAAACACAGGAAAATCAAGATTTCGATATCATGATGGTGATAGGGGAACTTAAGAAGGACATCAATAACTCCCTTAAAAAAATATAGGAGAACACAGGTAAATAGTTACAAGCCCTTAAAGAGGAAATGCAAAAATCCCTTAAAGAATTACAGGAGAGACATCTGGGTTGTTTCCAATTTCTGTCTATTATAAATAAGGCTGTTATGAACATGGTGGAGCATGTGTCCTTAATTACATGTTGGAGCATCTTCTGGGTATATATCCAGGAGTGAATTGGAAACAACTCAAATGTCCCTCAACAGAGGAATAGATACAGAAACTGTGGTACATCTACACAATGGAGTACTACTCAGCTATTAAAAACAATGAATTTATGAAATTCTTAGGGAAATGGATGGATCTGGAGAGTATCATCCTGAGTGAGGTAACCCAATCACAGAAGAACACACATGGTATGCACTCTCTGATAAGTGGTTATTAGCCCAGAAGTTTAGAATATAGGAAGAACAACCCACAAACCACAAGAAACTTAAGAAGAAGGAAGACCAAAAGGTGGACATTTCACTCCTTCTTAAAAGGGGGAACCAAATACCCATGGAAGAAGTTGCAGAGATTAACTATGGTGCAGAGACTGAAGGAAGGACAAGCCAGCCTAAATATAGCTATCTCCTGAGAGGCTCTGACAATACCTGACTAATACAGATGTAGAGACTCACAGCCATTCATTGAACTGAGTACACGATCCCCAATGAAGGAGTTAGAGAAAGGATCTGTGAAGCTGAAGGATTTGCAGCCCCTTAGGATGAACAAAAATATGAACTAACTAGTACCCTCAGAACACCCAGGGACTCAACCACCAACCAAGGTGGTTGTCTTAGTCAGGGTTTCTATTCCTGCACAAGCATCATGACCAAGAAGCAAGTTGGGGAGGAAAGGGTTTATTGAGCTTACTTCCACATGGCTGTTGATCACCAGAGGAAGTCAGGACTGGAACTCAAGCAGATCAGGAAGCAGGAGCTGATGCAGAGGCCATGGAGGGATGTTCCTTACTGGCTTGCTTCTCCCGGCTTGCTCAGCCTGCTCTCTTATAGAACCCAAGACTTCCAGCCCAGGGATGGCACTACCCCTTTGATCACTAATTGAGAAAATGCCTCACAGCTGGATCTCATGGAGGCATTTCCCTAACTGAAGCTCACTTCTCTGTGATAACTCCAGCCTGTGTCAAGTTGACACACAAAACTAGCCAGTACAGTGGGACTGAATGCTTTGGCAGCATGTGTATCGTAGAGGATTGCAAATTTGATCATCAATAGGAGGAGAGGACCTCGGCCTTGTGAGGGTTTTGTGCCCCAGTGTGGGAAAGTAACAGGGCCAATAAGTAGGAGAGGGTGGGGTGGCAGGCATGGGGAGGAGGGAGGCAACAGGGGTTTGTTCTTGTTGTTTTTGTTTGTTTGTTTGTTTGTTTTTTGGAGGGGAAACTGGGAAAGGAGAAATTTACATGTAAATAAATAAAATATCTAATAAAAGAAAAGAAAAAAATTATAGGAGATCACAAGTAAACAAATAGAAGCCCTTAAAGAGCAAACCCAAAAATCCCTTAAGGAATTGCAGGAAAACACAAACAAACAGGTGAAGGATCTGAATAAAACCATTCAGGACCTAAAAATGGAAGTAGAAACAATAAAGAAATCACAAAAGGAGACGACCCTGGAGTTAGAAATCTTAGGAAAAAAGTCAAAAAACGTAGATGCAAGCATCACCAACAGAATACAAGAGATAGAAGAGAGAATCTCAGGTTCAAAAGATACCATAGAAAACATTGACATAACAGTCAAAGAAAACACAAAATGCAAAAAGTTCCTAACCCAAAACATCCAGAAAACCCAAGACACAATGAGAAGACCAAACTTAAGGATAATCAGTGTAGAAGAAAGTGAAGACCTCCAACTTAAAGGGCTAGTAAATAGCTTCAACAAAATTATAGAAGAAAAGTTCCCTAACCTAAAGAAAGAGATGCCCATGAATTCTTCTTGTATACAAAACCTATAGAACTCCAAATAGACTGACCAGAAAAGAAATTCCCCCTGCCACATAATAGTCAAAACACCAAATGCACAAAACAAAGAAAGAATATTAAAAGCAGTGAGCGAAAAAGGACAAGTAAGCTATAAAGGCACACCTATGAGAATTACACCAGACTTTTCTCCACAGACTATGAGAGCCAGAAGATCCTGGGCTGATGTCATACAGACCCTAAGAGAACAAAAATACCAGCCCAGACTACTATACCCAGCAAAACACTCAATTACCATAGATGGAAAAACTAAGATATTCCATGACCAAACCAAATTTAAACAATATATTTCCACAAATCCAGCCCTTCAAAGGGTAATAAATGGAAAACTCCACCACAAGGAGGGGAACTACATCCCAGAAAAAGCAAAAAAGTAATCTTCCAACAAAACGAAAAGATAGCCACATGAATGGAATTCCAACTGTAACAACAAAAATAAGAGGAAGCAACAATTTCTTTTCCTTAATATCTATTAATATCAATGGACTTAATTCCCCAATAAAAAGACATAGACTATCAGATTGGGTACGTAACAGGACCCAACGTTTTGTTGCATACAGGAAACCCACTTAAGTGACAAAGACAGACACTACCTCAGAATAAAAGGCTGGAAAACATTTTTCCAAGCCAATGGTCTCAAGGAAAAAGGTGGAGTGGCCATTGTAATATCTAATAAAATCAATTTTCACCCAAAAGTGTTTATAAAAGATAAGGAGGGACACTTCTTACTCATCAAAGGTAAGATCTACCAAGATGAACTCTCATCTCTGAACCTCTATGCTCCAAATTCAAGGGCATCTACATTTATAAAAGAAACTTTACTAAGGCTCAAAGCACTCATTGCACCACACACAAAAATAGTGGGAGATTTCAACACCCCACTCTCTGCAATGGACAGATCATGGAAACAGAAACTAAACAAAGACACAGGGAGGCTGACAGAGGTTATGAAACAGGTGGATTTAACAGATATCTATACAAATTTCTATCCTAAAACAAAAGGATATACCTTCTTATCAGCACTTCATCATACCTTCTCCAAAATGACAATATAATTGGTTACAAATCAGGCCTCAACAGATACAAGAAGATTGAAATAATTTCTGGCATACTATCAGATCAACATGGACTAAGGCTGTTCCTCAAAAACAACATAAACAATAGAATGCCCACATACACATGGAAGCTTAACAACACTCTACTCAATGATAACTTAGTTAAGGAAGACATAAAGAAAGAAACTAAAGACTTTCTAGAGTTTAATGAAAATGAAGTCACAACAGACCCAAACTTATGGGACACAATGAAAGCAGTCCTAAGAGGGAAACGAATAGCTTTAAGTGCCTCAAAAAAGAAACTAGAGAGAGCATACACCAGCAATTTGACAGCACATCTAAAAGCTTTAGAAAAAAAGAAGCAAATTCATCCAAGAGGAGTCGAAGGCAGGAAATAATCAAACTCAGGGCTGAAATCAACCAAATAAAAACAAAAAAGAACTATACAATGAATCATCCAACCAGGAGCTGGTTCTTTGAGAAAATCAACAAAATAGATAAATGCTTATCCAGAGTAACTAGAGGGCACAGAGACAATATCCTAATTAACAAGATCAGAAATGAAAAAGGAGACATAACAAAAGACACTGAGGAAATCTAAAAAATCATGAGAGCCTACTACAAAAGCCTATACTCAACAAAACTGGAAAACCTGGATGAAATGAATAGTTTTCTAGATAGATACCAGGTACCAAAGTTAAATCAAGATCAGATTAATGATCTAAACAGTCCCATATCTGCCAATGAAATAGAAATAGTCATTAATAGTCTTCCAACCAAAGAAAAGCCCAGGACAAATGGGTTTAGTGCAGAGTTTTATCAGACCTTCAAAGAAGTCCTAATACCAATACTCCTCAAACTATTCCACAAAATAGAAACAGAAGGTACTCTACCCAATTCATTCTATGAAGCCACAATTACTCTTATACCTAAACCACACAAAGCCCTAACAAAAAAACCTTCAGGCCAATTTCTCTTATGAATAACGATGCAAAAATAGTCACCAAAATTCTTGCAAACAGAATTCAAGAACACATCAAAATGATCATCCATCATGATGAAGTAGGCTTCATCCCAGGGATGCAGGGATGATTCAATATTCAGAAATCCATCAACATAATTCACTATATAAACAAACTTAAAGAAAAAAACCATATGATCATCTCATTAGATGCTGAGAAAGCATTTGACAAAATCCAACATCCCTTCATGATAAAAGTCTGGGAAAGATCAGGAATTCAAGGCCCATACTTAAACATAGTAAAAGCAATATACAGCAAACCAGTAGTCAACATCAAATGAAATGGAGAGAAACTTGAAGCAATCCCACTAAAATCAGGGACTAGACAAGGCTGTGCACTCTCTCCTTACCTGTTCAATATTGTACTTGAAGTCCTAGTCAGAGCAATTAGACAACAAAAGGTCAAAGGGATACAAATTGGAAAGGAAGAAGTCAAATTATCGCTATTTGCTGATGATATGATAATATACTTAAGTGACCCCAAAAATTCCACTAGAGAGCTCCTAAACCTGATAAACAACTTCAGCAAAGTAGTTGGATATAAAATTAACTCAAGGAAATTAGTTGCCTTCCTTTACACAAAGGATAAACAGGTTGAGAAAGAAATTAGGGAAACAACACCCTTCACAATAGTCACAAATAATATAAAATACCTTGATGTGACTCTAACTAAGCAAGTAAAAGATCTATTTCACAAGAACTTCAAGTCTCTGAAGAAAGAAATTGAAGAAGATCTCAGAAGATGGAAAGATCTCCTATGCTCATGGATTGGCAGGATTAATATGGTAAAAATGGCCATCTTACCGAAGGTAATCTACAGATTCAATACAATCCCCATCAAAATTCCAATTCAATTCTTCACAGACCTAGAAAAAGCAATTTGCAAATTCATCTGGAATAACAAAAAACCCCAGATAGCCAAAACTATTCTCAAGAATAAAGGAACCTCTTGTGGAATCATCATCCCAGACCTTAAGCTGTACTACAGAGCAACGTGATAAAAACTGCATGGTACTGGAACAGTGACTGGCAGGTAGATCAATGGAATAGAACTGAAGACACATAAATGAACCCCACACCTATGGTCACTTGATCTTTGACCACTGAGCTAAAACCATCCAGTGGAAAAAAGACAGCATTTTCAACAAGTGGTGCTGGCTCAACTGGCAGTTAGTATGTAGAAGAATGCAAATCGATCCATCCCTATCTCCTTGTACAAAGCTCAAGTCCAAGTGGATCAAGGACCTCCACACAAAACCAGATACACTGAAACTAATAGAAAGGAAAATGAGGAAGAGTCTCTCTTGAGCACATAGGCACAGGGGAAAGTTTCCTGAACAGAACATCAATAGCTTATGCTCTAAGATCAAGAATTAACAAATGAGACCCCACAAATTGCAAAGCTTCTGTAAGGCAAAGGACACTGTCAATAGGCAAAACAGCAACCAAAAAATTGGGAAAACATCTTCACCAATCTCATATCTGATAGAGGGCTAATATCCAATATATACAAATAACAAAAGAAGTTAGACTCCAGATATCCAAATATCCCTCTTAAAAAATGGGGTACAGAGCTAAACAAAGAATTCTCAGCTGAAGAATAATGAATGGCTGAGAAGCACCTAAAGAAATCTTCAACATCCTTAGTCATCAGGGAAATGCAAATCAAAACAACCCTGAGATTCCACCTCTCACCAGTCAGAATGGCAAGGATAAAAATCTCAGGTGACAGCAGATGCTGGAGAGGTTGTGGAGAAAGACAAACACTCCTTCATTGCTGGTGGGATTACAAGCTGGTACAACCACTCTGGAAATCAGTTTGGAAGTTCCTCCGGAAACTGGACATAATACTACCAGAGGACACAGCTCTACCACTCTTGGGCATATACCCAAAAGATATTCCAACATGTAATAAGGACACATGCTCCACCATGTTCATAGCAGCCTTATTTATAATAGCCAGAAACTGGAAACAACCCAGATGTTCCACAACAGAGGTAGGAATACAGGAAATGTGGTACATCTACACAATGGAGTACTACTCAGCTATTAAAAACAATGAATTTATGAATTTCTTAGGGAAATGAATAGATCTGGAGAATATCATCCTGAGTGAGGTAACCCAATCACAAAAGAACACACATGGTATGCAATCACTGATAAGTGAGTATTAGCCTAGAAGATCGGAATACACAAAGTACAATCCACAAACCACAAGAAACTCAAGAAGAAGGAAGACCAAAATGTGGATACTTCATTCCTTCTTAAAAGGGGGAACAAAATACCCTTCGAAGGAATTGCAGAGACTAACTATGGAGCAGAAACTGAAAGAAGGACAATCCAGCCTGATATAGCTGTCTCCTGAGAGGCTCTAACAGTACCTGACTAATACAGAAGTAGAGGCTCACAGCCATCCATTGGACTGAGTACAGGGTCACCAATGAAGGAGCTAGAGAAAAGACCCAAGGAACTGAAAGACTTCCAGCCCCTTAGGAAGAACAACAATATGAACTAACTAGTCCCCTCAGAGCTCCCAGGGACTAAACCACCAACCCAAGCATACACATGGTGGGACTGATTGCTCCAGCAGCATATGTATAGTAGGAGATAGCCAAGTCGGTCATCAATGGGAAGAAAGGCCCGTGGCCCTATGAAGTTTCTATGCCCCAGTGTAGGGGAATGTCAGGGCCAGTAAGTAGGAGAGGGTGGGGTGGAAAGCAGAGGGAGGGGGAGGGAAGAGGGGTTTGTTTTTGTTTTTTTGTTTTTTGTTTTTTGGGCTTTTTTTGTTTTTTGTTTTTGTTTTTGGAGGGGAAACTGGGAAAGGAGATATCATATGACATGTAAATAAAGAAAATATTTAATAAAAAAAGATTGTTCTTAACTGGCATGAAGCTTCAATAGAACCCTGAGTTAGACATTCCTTTTCCTTCCCATTTGCCTCAGTTTATTATTTGAGGCTTTGATTCCTCATGTTTAAGTTCTGGTGATATCCAGTTATCAATTTTCAATTAACTTCTTTGCTGCTGAATAGGAAAATTGGCCCTGCCTATCCCAGTATTAAATGTGTCAATCTGTTTTCTCTGAGGAGATATATAAAAAGGTCAGAACTAAAAGATTGGAGGGCCATGATTCCATGAGAATCCAGAAAAGATGTTAAAGTCAAGAAATCAAGCCACAGAACTCATGTAGCAAATTTTCATGTTTCAGATGAGTCCCAGCCTTTTTCTTATGAAGGACCTGAGACCTTTGTAATGTTAGTAGTTCATTACAAATTCCTGCAAAATGCAGTAAAGATTTACCTTGAGTATAAAAATATTGGATGACTGAAAATATATCGTCCCAACTAACTCTAATTACAACTTCCATTACACACTACAATAATATCCTACTTTGTTTTCCCTAGAAACTTTAGTTTACTTTGATTTTTCTGGGCTTTGTAGGCAAGGATGTGCTGGCTACATAACCCCTTTTGTTTTCAATCTCCTAAGGTAACATGAAGAATCATCTTCTAAAATGCATTAATTAGTAGTGCATTTGAGCAATGACAGTTTAAAGCAGAATGAAACCAGTAGATATCTACCAATGCCTAGGTTAGTGATTAGCATTCAAGTACATTTCCATCTCCCACACATTGCATTTTCATAAGAGCCATGTAATTAAGTCAGATGTGTATAGAAGGATATCGCTCTCCCACTTCTGGGCATACTAGGTCTCTGTTTAACCTTCTACTTTATTCTGTCTTTTCTGTTATTGTGGTGATAGAAAGAATGGAAAAGGCTTGACTCTCTGTGGTCAGTAGCAAGATAGGACTTAGCTTAGTGAGGCTTACTATGAGGCAGTTATCTCTGTGTGAACTTTATTTTCTATTTAAACCCCATATTTCTGTTGTAACCAACAGAAATTATTCATTATTTACATTGGGAACTTTGAAGCTATTTACTTGTTCCCTATTTTTCTTAGTTATATTATCAATTTATTTTCAATACTGACTGACAAAAGTTTGGAATTTTTTTCTTTTCTTTCTTTAGCATATCATATTTGTTCAAGAGTATAGTAACTATTATACTCTAAATTAGAGGTTCTCAATCTCCCTAATGTTAAGACCTTTTATTACAGTTTCTTATGTTGTGGTGACCAACAACCATAAAATTATTTCACTGCAACTTTATAACTGTGATTTTGTTACCATTATGAGTATCAATACACAGGGTATCTGAAACATTTCCCCAAAGGGGTCATGACCCAAAGGCTGTGAATCACTCTTCTAAATGGTCTCCTGACCTCAAGTCATCCCTGCTTTGGTTGTTGAACTCAGACAGTCAAACATCCTTTAAACCTATTAAAGTGAACGATTGATCATCTCTGTCCTCTACTGTGTAGTCTATGATATGTGCTCAATGCCAGAATAATAAAGTTTACACTTCTCTTCACCCACCATGGCCCAATAAACTCTACAATTTTTTTTCCAAAAAAAAATGTATGGTTATATTAGAAATACCTTGAGGAATATTCAAATTGAACTATTCTTATATATTTTACCTACATATAGTTCTAGAGATCATAAGAGTCTTGAAGCCAAGAAAGGGGCATAACCTATTTGGTTTGGCAAATTAGCTTGAGAAGAGCATAGAATAACAAGCTGGGTATTATGAGGTTCTTTCTTTCTTAAATGGTCCAAAATTTATACTATCTGGACCTAGTTATCTAAAGCTTAATTAGGTATTTTTCCAATCTTTTTTTTCTTGTCTGGGTTAAGAGGTAGATGCCATGTTTTCACATCCCCGTTAAGAAAACAAAAATAGATGAGAGTTTACTAGGAGACCTTCATTATTTGACCCAGAGGTATGCTAAAGTCTTCTTGCTAAAGCAATAGTCAAATGGCTCTGATTATTTCAGGCAACTAAGAATTCAAACACAGGCATGCATTCATTCCTTAACAATACTTATAAGTTTCAAGGAATACACTCCTCAGTATTGTTTGCCATTTTACAAGCCTGAATGGTAGAGGCCAAACCATATGTGTTTATGGAACACTATCAAGGGATATAGTAAAAAGGATATAAAAGGCTTCTTTCTGCATAGAAGCTTAAAATGTGAGAGTACATCTTTAAAAGCAAGTAGAAGATATATACTCAAAAATAATAATAAAAAGTAGAATGCAGTAAATATATAATCTAGTAACAGGTGTTTTATCATTAGGAGCTATGGATAAACTGTGTGCTGCACAATGACATAACTGCAATGCAGCATTTGTTTACACCAGCATCTCCACAAACACAAGTACTGTGTTTAGTGTTACCATGGGTACAACATCATTAAATGGTAGGTAGAACTATTTCAGCTCTATTCTAATTCTATGGAATCACCATAATATAGAGATCCTTTCTTGACTGAAATGCTGCTATACAATAATCCTTGAATATTAGACTTGCACTATTCACAAAAGAAATGACATCCAGCAATACATAATATTATCAATTCTACTTCACCCAACCTACTCAATAATTCTTTGGTCTATGGTTATAAATTATAGTTACTTTTATAATAAAACTGATGTATTTTACAACTGGATATCTTTTCATTAATAACAAAGCTAATAAGATTTGAAAGAAATTCTGCATTTGTGGTGATTGCTGTAGATTAAGTCCTCAAAGTCTGGCAACATTTATTATTTCATTTGTCCTTCTATTCTGAAAATAATTTAAGAAGTATTGAATATTTATGATTATCTGTTCACAGAAATTTTATTAATGACATAACTTGTACTTGCATCACTATTATTGGCAATAATTGTTACAGCATTCTCTTGCTTTAGCAATATCAGGTCTGGTATTTATGTAATCATTTTTATAAAGTTGTTTTTAAAACCTTGTATAATTATTTAGTATTAAAAGATTAGATGAATATGTTGTAGGGTCAATTAGTATGAGATTTCTGCACTGGGCAATTAATGAACTCTGGTTTCTCTTACTTCATGTGATGTTTCATTTCCATAGCTAACCAGAATAAAAGCAAGTGTTCATGGAGAAATAATAGGAAAAACTTCCAGTCACAAACTTCGAGTTGATTCAGCAAGACTTTCTGTAATTTTGAGGCCTCTATAACTTCATCCAAATTTTATTCTTTTAAAATGCTGGCCTACTTGATTACTGTAAGCATAACAAAAATATTCTTACTGAATCAATGAAGGAAAAGATGCCTTTAAATCCCTAGCACATGACTCTATTGATGCTCTGGAATCAGTAAAATTTGTTAACTGATTTGATAGGTTAAGAGGACAGAGAAGAGAAATGGAGCAGCCATCATACATTATATGTGATTCATAAGGTGGGTTTATAAATGAATCTTAAAATTGGTGAGCAAAGTGCTAGATGAATGGCATACCCACAGCTAAATTCTTATTAAAACACAGCAAGAAATAAAATAAAAACCACTTTTTAGCCAATACAGTTTTGTTTACAATTCTAATTTACTTTATTGCTTAAAGATTCTATTTATAAAAATTAACCATCCCTAAATATATCTCTCAGAATCAAGATTTAGTATATCTTCGGTTGATCAGCTTTATTTAATAAGTGTTAAAATTTGACAGACCATCGACTTTTCTCTTGAATCAGAAATCTTAGTCCCAGATCCTGTTGTTGAAAAGCTTCTTTAAAATACAATTATTTCAGTATTGATAAAGTAAATATAAGGCTATTTGAAGTGTTATTTTCTACCTGTATTAGTTTATATGGATATCATAACAAATTTTCATAGGCAATATAGAAAAAAATACAGAAACATACTCTTTCACAGTTGTGGTAGTTAAGACACTACAATCAAAGTATCATATGGAGCCACACTCTCTCTGAAATCTCTGTGCCCTATAGTCTAGAAGATGAGCTCAGTTTCTAAGAGTTCCTCCAGCTGGATTACCTCACTCAGGATGATATTTTCTAGTGCCATCCATTTGCCTGTGAATTTCATGAAGTCATTGTTTTTAATAGCTGAATATTACTCCATTGTAAATGTACCACATTTTCTGTATCCATTCCTCTGTTGAGGTACATATAGTTCCTTTCCAGCTTCTGGAAAATAAGGCTGCTATGAACATAGTGGAGCATGTGTCCTTATTACATGTTGGAGCATCTTATCACAAAAGAACACACATGGCATGTACTCACTGATAAGTGCATATTAGCCCAAAAGCTCAGAATACCCAAGATACAATTCACAGACTACATGAAGCTCAAGAAAGAAGGCCAAGTGTGGGTGCTTTGGTCCTTCTTAGAAGGGGAACAAAATACTTTTGGGAGCAAATACAGATACAGAGTATGGTGCAGAGTCTGAAGGAAAGGTCATCAAGAGGCTACCCCACCTGGGGATCCATCTCATATGCAGTCACCAAATGCAGACACTATTGTGGATACCTAGAAGTGCATGCTGACAGGAGTATAATATAGCTGTCTCCTGAGAATCTCTGGCAGAGCCTGACAAATACAGAGGGGGATGCTTGTAGGCAACCATTGGACTGAGCTTGGGGTCCCTGATGGTGGAGTTAGAGAAAGACCTAAAGGAGCTGAAGGGGTTTGCAACCCCATGGGCAGAACAACAATACCAACCAACACAGAACCCCTAGATCTCCGAGGGCTAAACCACCAGCCAATGAGTACATATGGAGGGACCCATGCCCCCAGCTACATATGTAGCAGAGGATGGCCTCGTTGGGCCTCAATGGGAGAAGAGGACTTTGGTCTTGGGAAGGCGACCAGCGTAGGGAAATTCAAGGGTGGGGAGGCAGGTGTGGGTGGGGGAACACCCTTGTGGAGGCAGGGGGAGGGGGTATGGAATAAGTGGTTTCTAGGGGTGGGGATCCAGGCAAGGGGATAACATCTGAAATGTAAATAAAGAAAATATCCAATTTAAAAAAAAAAAAGAGCTCCTCCTGGTCTTCTAGAGGACCTGACTTCAGTTCTCAGCACCCATGTGGAACAACACACAACAGGTAACATCAGCTCAAGGAAAGGTGGACATTCTTTGGAAGCTTTCTGGGTATCCCCACACATGCCATGCATCTACTCACACATACGTGTGTGACTCCACATGTATATTCACACATACACATGCATACAAAGTAAAATGATAAACAATTCTCTAAAAGAATCTGATGCATGCCTCTCTCCTAACTTTAGGAGCTGGCCATTGCTAGGATTCCTTGGATTGAATATCCATCAATGCAAATCTTCTACCTCTTCATACCTGACTGAGTCTCTTCTGCTCCTATGATGACCACTATATTGGATTAAGTTCTATTCTAAGGACATCACTTAAAATAGATTTCCTTCCCTAAAGCCTTCATTTCCAAACAGTCTCACATTCCCGGGTTCCAGAGCTTAGGGCCTAAACCTAACATTTTGGTGAATATAATTCAGCTTATGGAGGCATCTGAAGAATGACTTAGAAGAAAAAGATAATAAGGGATAATCCTCAAATGTATTTGTCTAAGAATTAGCAATCTCTTCTATGTATGTGCTGCTTTATGTATCCTATATGTTAACCATTTTAACAAAAACACATTTACATGGCTAGGATACTTAATTTTTTTCCATTAATTAATTAATTTATTCACTTTAGATCCAAATAAAAGTTCCCACCACTTTTCACACACCCCCAAATCTTATCCTTCTCCCCTTATTCTCCAAGAAGATGAAGGCCACATCTGAGTACCAAAAAACACTAGCACCTCAATTCACAGCAGGACAAGTCACAACCTCTTTCACTGAGGCCAGACAAGAGCCCAGTTATGGAAACAAGATCCACAGATAGGCAACATTGTTAGTGTTAGCCCCTGCATCAGTTGTTGTTTGCATGAAGATCAAGTTGCACATCTGCTACATATGCTCAAGGGGACAAGGTCCAACCTTTGTATGGCTTTGGTTGGTAGTTTCATCACTGGGAGAACCCAAAGGTCCTTAGTTCACTCTGTTGGTCATCTTGTGAAGTTTCTATACTCATTTGGTTTCTTGATCTTCCCCCCAACTCTTCCACAAGACTTCCTGAGCTCTGTCTAATGTTTGTCTGTGGGTCTCTGCATCTGTTTCAGTCAGCTGCTGGATGGAGTCTCTCAGAGGACAATTAAGCTAGGCTCTTGTCTGCAAACATAACAAGTATAATTAATAATGTCAGGAATTGATTCTTGCCCATGAGATGGGTCTCAAGTTGGGTCAGTCATTGGTTGAGTTGACCATTCTTTCAGTCTCTGCTCCATCTTTGTCTCTGAACTTCTTGTAGATAGGACAAATTTTGGATTGAAGGTTTTATGGATGGGTTGATGACCTTATCCTCCACCAGGAGTCCTGCTTGGTTATAAGACTTCAGGCTGTATATCCCAGGAGTCTCTCTCACATTTGGTAGGTCCTAGAGATACCCCTCCCATTCCCAGACCTCTCTCCCCAGGTCTCACTATTACCTGATCCCCATCCTTCATTCTTCTCCCTATACTTTCCCCCACCCAGTTCTCTCGCTCTATCTACCTCTACCTATGATGATTATTTTACTTCCTCATCTAAGTGAGATTCAACCATCTTGCCATGAACGCTTGTTATTTAGCATCTAAACAGTCCTATTACCACCAATGAAACAGAAGTAGTCATTAAGTCTTCTAGCCAAGAAAAGCCCAGGGCCAGATGGTCTTAGCATAGAATCCTACCAGACATTCAAAGAAGAACTAATACCAATAGTCTTCAAACTATGACACAAAATAGAAACAGAAGTAACATTGCTAAGCACATTCTATGAGGCCATAATTACCCTGATATCTAAACTACACAAAGACTCAACAAAGAAAGAGAATTTCAGACCAATTTCCCCTATGAACACTGATGCAAAAATAATAAAATACTAGTAAACCGAATTAAAAAATATATATATAGAAAACATCATCCATCATGACCAGGTAGGCTCATCCCAGGGATGCAGAGGTAGTTCAATATATGAGAATCAATCAATGCAATCTACCGTATAAACAAACTGAAAGGAAAACAAACAAACTGACAAACAAAAAGCCACATGGTCATCTCATTAGATGTTGAAAAAGCTTTTGACAACACTCAACACACTTTCATGTTAAAAGTCTTAGGGAGAAAAGGAATACAAGGTGCATATCTAAACAATAAAGGCAATATACTGCAAGCCAATAGCCAACACAGAATTAAATGAGGGATAAGGGAAGGGTGTCCATTCTCTCACTTTCTCTTCAATATATTGTGTAATGTTCTAGCTAGAATGATAAGACAGCTAAAGGAGATCACGGGGATGCAAACTGAGAAGGACAAAGTCAAATTTGGAAAAGAAGTCAAAGTTTGCTGTTTTCTATTTGCAGATGTTATAATCTCCCAAAACTGTATCAAAGAACTCCTACAGCTTTAAGCACAGAGTATTTAATTTAAGGTCAAAATCCAGTTTCATCTCTGGTCAGAATGTTAGTTCTTTCTCTATAAAGGTAAAATAAATATTAACAATTATCTGAAATTAGTAGATTTTACACACTATGATCTCTCAAAATCTATGTCCATTATTCTTATCGTCTCCATTTTTCACCAGGATATATGTTATGGCAGTGTCTCTTTCTTTCTTTCTTTCTTTCTTTCTTTCTTTCTTTCTTTCTTTCT
>JADRCD010236796.1:1183-19843 GCA_019843815.1 Montemys delectorum
CACACACACAAAACGCACCAGATTTTACCACTAGGCGTGATGGTTGATGCATGTTTGTGATTTTTAGCACTTCTGCTAAAGCAGGAGGATTGCAAGTTCAAGGCTAGCCTGGGCTCTACATTTGTAATCAGGAACTTGCATTCACCTGAATAAAGATTGAAGGCTTGGTATTCTTTTGAATCAACTTCACATGGTGCTGATTATTACCTGTTTCCTTTGACTTGTTTTACATTGCTATTATTTAGAGTCTTTTTGTGTGTCTGTGCCCAATCGTGTGTATATTAGGCCTTTGGAGCCGGAGTTAAAGGCATTTGTGAGCCACCCAGTGTGGATGCTAGGATCTGAATTCTGGTCGTCATGGAGTAGTCAGGGCTCTTTAATTGCTGAGGCCTCTCTCCAGCTCCCATCTTCTCTTTGGTATTTTGTGTGTGAATACACTGTTATAGAAGTCAGAAGCCAACTTTTGAGTCAGTTCTTCCACCATGTGGGTTCTAGGAGTTAAACTCAGTTCTTAGGCTTGGCAATAGGCACCTTTACCCGTCTTGCCAGCCTAGTTTTTCCTACTTAAACTGCCTTAATCTAAATTGAGGTTTATTTTTTTTATGAGACCAGATCTTGCTGGCTTGTAGTTTGCTATAGAGACCAGGCTGGCTTCAACTCAGAGATCTGCCTCCCAGGTGCTGGAATTAAAGGTCTGTATTACCATACCTGGCTCTGTTTGTTAGTTTTTGTTATTTTTGTTTGATTTGTTTTTCATGAGTGGGATGTGGGTTTGCACATGAGTGCAGGGCCCAAGGACGCCAGAAGAGGATGTCAGATATCCTGGAGCTGAGTCACTTGGTTCCTGAATAGAAACTGGATTCCAGCCCTTGGCAAAAGCAGCAAATGTTCTTTACAGCTAAAACCATTACTCCAGCCCATCATTAATCATTTCCCAAAAAGAAATTGGGGGAAAGAATCCAAATTGTTTTTCCTTTAATAAAATGAATTGCATTTATTGGGAATAGCTTACTGAATTGGGGATACCAATACTGACTTTTCTTCCCATAATGTAGCATGTTTCATGGAGTCTTATCTTTTTCAAGGTTGATAATCCCTCTCCAAGCCCAATGGAAACATCTGGATGTGCACCTGCAGAAGAATATCTGTGTCAGGCTTTCTCTGATGTAATTCTTGCAGTGAGTGATGTAGATGCAGATGATGGAGCTGATCCAAACCTCTGTAGTGAATATGTGAAAGATATCTATGCTTATCTCAGACAACTTGAGGTCAGTATTTTCATTAGAGTCTGCCTTTACTAACTGCGGCTAGCTTTATTAAAGACACTTAACTCTTGCTGTCTAAGCTCCTCCTGGATCAATATTCCTGGTGCCCAAATTAAAGGGGGCTGCTCCACTATATACTTGGGGTTTTTTTTTATGTTATTTGCATAATACATAGACCAGGTTAGCCTGGAACTCACAGAGATCCTTCTGCCTCTCCGGTGCTGGGATTAAAGTCCTGTGACACCAACTCCGCTATTTCTATCAACAGTGCACTTGACATTTCTTGACAATAAATAACACTCAAAACACTATTGTTAGTTTTGAAACACTAAAAATAAAGTCACTAACCCCATGAAGTGGACTTGCCACTTTGAACATAATTTTTGTGTTGGGAGATGCCTTCCTAAAATAGACGTGTCACCGATGGGAAAGTCCTACCTCTCCTTGTGGGTTTGAGAAGGGGTAGATGACTAAAGAACTATCCCAACACAAGGCACATTGTGTCAGTGTGCGTGTGCTCCTCTGAAAAACACTGAAGTTGCTTTCATCACCTTGGCCTACTTGGAAAGCTTTCTATTAACGGAACTTGCCCTTTTATCTCTTTTTGGTTTTTCGAGACAGGGTTTCTCTGTATATCCCTGGCTGTCCTGGAACTCACTCTGTAGACCAGGCTGGCCTCCAACTCAGAAGTCGCCTGTCCCAGCCTCCCAAGTGCTGGGATTAAAGGCGTGCACCAACACCGCCCGGCACTCTTTTATATTCTTAAACAAGAAGCTAATGCAGTTTTATCAGGTTTAAACCCTTCCTATCCCCCCAGTCCTGGGGACAGAATACAGGACCTTGTGCATGCTAAGCAAGCATTTTGCCACTGAACTATATCGTAGCTTTGTCTTCTCAGGTTGTCATTGGTTATTTTGTTGTTATTGTTTTTGGTTTTGGTTTTTCGAGACAGAGTGGCCCTGGCTGTCCTGGAACTCACTCTTCTGTAGACCAGGCTGGCCTCGAACTCAGAAATCTGCCTGCCTCTGCCTCCCAAGTGCTGGGATTAAAGGTGTGCACCACCACTGCCCAGCATGCCATGCATTTTATACAGGGCTAGGGTTCTGGAACCGGGGTAGCAGAAGTAAGACAATGAAGAAATGACATGTATAATGAAGCTGGGATCTGGTAGAGTTCTCCTCCTGTTTCCAAGTGCTGGGATTAAAGGCATGCACCACCACTGCTCCGCTGTGGGTTCTGTTTGTTTGCTTAGTTCTTTTTTAATAGTGTTTTCAACCATTGTTTTGTGAGTGGGCACATGTGGGCAGCAAAGAACAGCTTTGAAGAGTTGGTTCTCTTTCGAGGTGGCAGCAGCACAGGCTTTTAATCCCAGCACTTGGGAGGCAGAGGCAGGTAGACCTCTGAGCTAGAAGCCAGCCAGGTCTACAGAGTGAGTTCCAGGACAGCCAGAGCTACACAGCTCAAGTCTTGAAAAACAAGAAACAAGAGTTGGTTCTCTTCCTGCCTTTCTTTATGTGGGTCCTGGGGTCAGCGGGCCTTAGCCCACAAACTCGAGTTGCTCATGCCCCTTCTTAACATCTGTATTATCAGTAAGATATCTGGTTCCAAACTAGCTGTCTTCTTTTTTATTCTTGTTAATACTTCTAAGGATTTATGTTGTAATGCTGTAGAACTTGGTTTCGTTGTGCTATGTTAGTGTTTTGAGTTTATAATGTAGAGCAGCTTTCCAGCAGATCTAAAACTTATTTTTTTCTGCATTATAAAACTCTTAAATCATGAACGAAAAGATCTGAGATGATGATGGGTGCGGGGTGTGAGGAATAAAGGTGGTACAGGGTGTAAGCTGCAGTAGTTCTGGTAACCAAATGTCACTCTATAAACAATATGAAGAGCCTGCTATGACTTTCTTTGGTTTTTTTGAGACAGGGTTTCTCTGTGTAGCCTTGGCTGTCCTGGAACTCGGAAATCCGCCTGCCTCTGCCTTCCAAGTGCTGGGATTAAAGGGGTACGCCACTACGCCCGGTCAATCTCTGCTATAACTTTCTAAGCCTTGCTTTCTTGGTTAACTCTGCTCCAGAGCTGTTTGTTTCATGTTAGTTAACTGGTCTCTATGGACACAAATGGTATATGGCGTGATGCTTCTAGAATAACTGACATTTTCTTTTTCAGGAAGAGCAGTCAGTTAGACCAAAATATCTACAGGGTTGTGAAGTCACTGGAAACATGAGAGCCATCCTAATTGACTGGCTTATACAGGTTCAGATGAAATTTAGGCTGCTGCAGGAGACCATGTACATGACTGTGTCCATTATTGATCGGTTCATGCAGGTATGTGTAACCAAGAGTTCTCTAGTTGTAGTTCTATGAGAATCTTGGAGGAGGGGAGGTGGGCACTTAAGGTTGAACCTAGGTCCCATTACATGGCAGGCAGGTGCCTTAACTGCTGAGCTTTTACACCCAGCCTGACACGGAATCCTTTCTTGGGAGGTAAGGTGTCATCAATTGAGATTCTTGAGTACATACTGTTGATTGAACTTGCCATTGCAGAACAGTTGTGTGCCCAAGAAGATGCTGCAGCTGGTTGGTGTGACTGCCATGTTTATTGCAAGCAAGTATGAGGAGATGTACCCTCCAGAAATAGGTGACTTCGCTTTTGTGACTAACAACACTTACACTAAGCACCAGATCAGACAAATGGAGATGAAGATTCTGAGAGTTCTGAACTTCAGTCTGGGTCGCCCTCTACCTCTGCACTTCCTCCGTAGAGCATCTAAAATTGGGGAGGTACAGATTTCTTAAAGATTTTTTTAAAGATTTATTTATTATTATAAATGAGTACACTGTAGCTGTCTTTGGACCACCAGAAGAGGGCATCAGATTTCATCACAGGTGGTTATAAGTCACCATGTGGTTGCTGGGATTTGAACTCATGACCGTCGGAAGAACAGTCAATGCTCTTGCCCGCTAAGCCATCTCACTAGCCCCTAAAATGTTTTGGGTTTTGGTTTTTTTATGGGTTTTTTTGGGTGTGGGGTGGGGTTTGGTTTTTTTGGTTTTTTTCGAGACAGGGTCTCTCTGTGTAGCCCTGGCTATCCTGGAACTCACTCTGTAGACCAGGCTGGCCTCAAACTCAGAAATCCACCTGCCTCTTCCTCCCAGAGGCTGAGATTAAAGGCGTGCGCCACCACTCCCTGGCTTATTGAAATTTTTGTTTTGCCACATGAAAAAAAAAAAACAGCTGTTAAACATTAAATACATTAGATACCTTAAAAATAAGGCTGCTGACTTAACTACACATTATGCAGTTACTTTTAAGACCTTGTGGGGACAATTGTCTTTGAGAGTTTGTAGTCACAGGCAGGACGTTATTGCTAAAGGCTTAGAGTGGTGTGTGGGTCTGTTCCAGGTTGACGTTGAGCAGCATACTTTGGCCAAATACCTCATGGAGCTCTCTATGCTGGACTACGACATGGTGCATTTTGCTCCTTCTCAAATTGCAGCTGGGGCTTTTTGCTTAGCACTGAAAATTCTTGACAACGGTGAATGGGTAAGTTGTTTTACCAAACTACCAACCATTTGAAGAAACTGCTTAGTGTTAAGATCACTCTCCTGGTTCATAATATGGAAGGAATGTGAACATAAATGGTACCCAGATGTTGTGCTGCCATTTTAGAATGGCTCTGCTTCTATAGCTAACTTTAATCTTTATGATAACACCCTTTGGAGAAAGGAAGCCACACCAAGTGATCTAAGAAACCCATCCACATCCTTGGAGGTGAATTTCTCATGTACCAGGTGGTATCCTGACCTTGGGAGAGAGAAGCCACAGTTACAATGTTGTGCTTAGATTAGAGCTCATGCTCTTCCAGAAGTATACATGGGCAAAGAGATGTTGGGTGTGATTACCATACACTGTCCACCCACCAGACTCTTAAAGAGCGTCTAGGAAGTTTATAAAAGCCACTGGTATTTTAGGCATGTTTTTGATCTCTGTTCTCTTAGACACCAACTCTGCAACACTACTTATCCTACACTGAAGAATCCCTGCTTCCTGTTATGCAGCACCTGGCTAAGAATGTAGTCATGGTGAACCGTGGCCTTACAAAGCACATGGTGAGTCCACTGAAATGTCAAGGCTGGTTTGAGGCCTATAGTCCGCCCACTGTGGGCAGAGGGAGGCAGGTTCTGAGTTCAAAGCCATCCAGGACTCTGTAGAAAGATTTTTAAGTTAAAATGTAATTACCGTTTTCTACCTCTTCCCTCCCTCCCTCCCTCCCTCCCGCCTCCCATGTACAGCCCCATTGGCGTGGCTTGTTTTCTTCCTTGATTATAGTGCTTTTCTCTTACAGACTATCAAGAACAAGTATGCAGCATCTAAGCATGCTAAGATCAGCACGCTGGCACAGCTGAATTGTACACTAGTTCAGACTTTGTCGAAGGCCGTGACAAAGGCCTAACTCCAATGGACTACTGCAGATGCAGTTGGCACCATGTGCCGCCTGTACATAGGATACCATGTTTACTTGCTCTTCAATAAAGGTTGAGACTTTTTACTTTACATAGCTTAACTCATTTGAATGTGGCTGCTTATGAATTTAGGAGTATATTAAAAACTGCTTCTAGTTTTAACAGTGGATCCAACTAATGTATATATTTGTAGCCTATATGTTTATATACTAACTTCACTGTGTGTCCTTATAGCATCATGCAAAGTCGTCTGCCTAGCACTGGTTTAAACGCTAAATCTACAGCTAGTCCTTTGTTCCATTTTCTATGGGTGGTTGCCACCTTTTACCACTGTCTCTTGAGCTGTCAACTTTCGGATCTGAAACAAGTATTTTTGTTATGTAATTATTTATTTGTTCTTAATTGGAAAATAGGGTGTTAAAAATTAAAGGTGTCTTTTAAAAGAATTTGCCCCCAAGTCTCAAAACCAACAGATAAGGGTGTATTGTATATCCTGTATAGATATAATCATGCATACATTGTCAAGGAGATATTTTTATATGGGTTCATTTTATCAACAGTATTCCTATCAGCATTCCTTTCAGTGGCTATATTGCATTTCCTTATGTGAACAAACTGTATGTAACATATTCAGTCACTCCCTCCATGATATTCAAGTGCATTTTCTCAGTGTTCTCCACACAGTGTTCTTAAGTGCTGTTTAATATCTTGCTTGGCTTCGTGCATAGTAGCTCTCCCAAGGGTGTGCTTTCAATTCTGACAACCAGATGGCATACCAAAGTGCCACTTCCCTCTCCTGTCTTGTAATATCAACTGGAAAAGAATCCTGTCTCATTTGCTGTTTTAATTTATACATCTGGTAACAAGTTGAATAAAATTTTATCGATGGAAAGCTTTCCCAATTCTCATTTGCCCTTTTGACTGTTTGTTGTCTTTTGCTATAGGGAAACTTTGTTGCTAATAAACATCTTCCTGTAGTTGTAGATTTTCAAACTTAAGGTCAGCCAACCTTAAGGTGTGCATGCCTTGTAGTCCCAGCACACAGGAGACAAAGACAGGTGGACTGGGGTTCGTGGCCAGACCCTGTCTCAGAAAAGGTTTTTTTCCAAAATGCTCTTTTTTAGGTGTATATTCCTTCAGTAAAGAATAAATGATATGACAGACGATTCTTCAGATGAACACCCATCTCTGTGATTAAAAAAAAAATGCACATATCTGATCTAAATGGTGTTATTCCCCTGTAATAGTAGAAATTTTTTTTCTTTTTTCTTAAAGGATGTCAAGTCCCCTGGAACTGGAGTTACAGTTATAAACTGATACTTGCCTACTGGGAATTGAACCCAGATTGTCTGGAAGAGCAGCCAATGCTCTTAACCACTGACCCATCTCTCTAGCCCATAATAGGAATTTTTAAAACTGCATTCTAAAAGTTTTTGTGGCCACACATGACTATTTTCAAGTACTTGGCATTGCCAAATATTGGCCGCATGAACTTAGACTATATTTAGTTGCCAGTGCAATGTTTTACCTGTATATTGCACTAGCTTGAAGTAGAGCTGCATGTATCTTGTTACTTAGAAACGTCTTGTTGGGCCTTCACTGTATAACCAATCCTGAGGTTCCTTATGCTTATGCTGGGCTTTCTCACTTGTGAACAATCAACTACTTTTGATTTTTGAAATTAATACAATTGCATAATTTCCCCTTTACCTTCAACCTCTCCCATGTAACCCACCCTCCCCTTGCATTCTCAAGTTCATGGCCCCTGGCTTTTATTGTGGTGTATATGTTCATAAATATATACATATAACCTGCTCAGCTTATAAAATGTTACTTGTATGTGTATAATTTCATCACTGACCACTGGATTTGGGCCTTCTTATGCCCCATGAGTTTCCCCTTCTGTATTAGCATTGTCCTTGTTGAAGTCTTGTTTAGGCTTGTTTAGTGTTGAGCTTTCATGGGTGTAGCTTGCTTCCCTGACATGGAGGAGACAGAATTCCGTCTTCCTAGTCCTCTGGCTCCTGATATTATGCCCCCTCCAGTGTGTGCAGGAGTTGTTGATACATGAGCAGTGGTGGGGCAGGACAAGGATCACTTGCTCTGCATTTTGATCAGTTGCTTGTTTGAGCTGCCTCTGGAGGTGGCCTGGATCTCTCAGTGCTCCCTCATGCTCCTAGATGCTGCAGTTTCACTCTTCTGCCTCTGGTTTGCCTCTGTTATGGAGGCGGTGGTAGGAATTCTAACTCAGGCCCCACACGTGCTTTTGTAACAAGTTGACATACACTTAACAGCTAACAGAGGCTTTAAATCTTTAATTTTTATTTAAGAGTTTGGCATAAGATGCTTTGATTCTATTGCCACCCGATCCATTCCCCACCCCTTCCAAACTCTCCCCAGATCCATCTCCTTCCCTTCTGCCCCAACATTGTGCCCTGGGGGTCTAAGTTTTAACTTTAAATGGGTTTTGGTAAGATGGCTCAGCGGGTAAGAGCACTGGCTGCTCTTCCAAAGGTCCTGAGTTCAAATCCCAGCAACCACATGGTGGCTCACAACCACCCATAATCAGATCTGACACATGATGGCATTACAAGCCGGAAGGAGCAGGGACTGAGCAAGCGGAGCCGGCCAGAGGTCCTAAATTCAATTCCCAATAACCAGATGAAGGTTCACAACTATCTGTACAGCTACAGTGTGTACTCACATAAAATAAATCTTTTTTAAAAAAAAAGCTGTAGTACTTTGATAACAGGACGGTGTTAATAAGTATGGTATGATAACTTAGCTATGAAAAATAGTTATAAAGGACTACAGCCCTTCCCTTCAAAGAGCTGCTGGTTTGTTCTGCAAGGACTTATCCCTCAAGTAACCATGAAAGGCTTATTAATGAATCAAGCATGTACAGCATTTTCTCTTCTCAACATCAAGGCTCAATTGTAACCTGTCAAATCAGACAGCAGACACTTGAGAGCACCCAATTCTCAGTGACCTTGCTCCAACAGGATCTTGACACGTTCTCTGTCCTATTTACTGTGTATCCTAGGCTGGTCTTGAACTCATTGCATTGTTGCCCAACGTCCTGTTGTAGGATTGCAGATACCCTTCTCTGTTTCTGATAGGATTTTCACAGGTATAGCTGGATGGAGTACCAGTGCAAGGAGCTGAAAGGGTGTGTGTGTGGTCTGGAGAGCTTGTACCAGCACTGCCTCCTGGTTAAGGCATTCATTTCTCCACTAAACTGGAGGTATGGACCGCAGGAGCTGTAATCAGGATTGGGGTGTAGTTCAATGAGAGACCCTAGATCTGTTCCCAGAACAGCAAGAAAGTCAATACAATACTGCAAGATACTCAACACTTGGAAGGTGGAGGCTTCCTGAGACCCAGTCTCAAAACAAAGGGAGAGAACAGAAGCTAGAGAGATGATTCAGTGATTAAGAACACTGGCTCTTTCGGAGGACCCAGGTTCGATTCCTGGACCCCACACCAAGTGGCTTACAACTGCCTGTAACTCCAGTTCTGGAGGGAATCTGATGCCCTCTGGCTTCTGCAGCCATCTGCACGAACACGGTTCACATATCCTACCCTGCAGGGCAGACCCATCCTCCAAACCCTGACCTGGAGTATAATAAGAGGGACAATGACAGCACCCAGGCAGGACGACTATTCTGTTTAGGACAGAGCTTTTCACACTCCGAGCCACTCTAAAAATAGAGTTTAAGACATAGCCTAATTTTCTCAACGTACTAGGCATGCTAGGTGAGCATTCTACCACCGAGCCACATCTCCATATCCCTACCCAAAGGCTTCGATTCGATCGCGTGGGTTGGTGAACGTCTTACCTAGAGGAACAGAATCAATTTTGGGAAACCTTGGAAAGGGAACGCAGCCGCCGCAGGGGGAGAGGCAGAAGGTGGGACTCTGGGCGGAAGGGGCGGAACGAAGGGATGAGCACTTCCGGGAGTCAATTTCGTGGCGGGAAGAACGTCTGGGTGGTGTTCTGTGGAGATCAAAACTGCGGCCTCTGCAATGGAGCAGCCGCGGGGGAGGCCTGTGGCCGGGACTGAGGCCCTCGGAGAGGAGCGGCGTCTGTCGCAGGCCGCGGAGGAGCGCATCGAGGACCGCATCAGCCTGCTGCTCAGGTGCTCCTGGCGGGCATCCGCCCTCACTCAGGAGGCTCAGGGTTCAAATTCTGTCTCACTGGCTGAGGGCAGCGAGCCTTGGGACACCGACAGTAACCGCAAAGGATACGCTCCGCGCAGAGAGGCTCGTGGGCTGGGGTGGGACATTTCTGCGGAAGTGTGTAGCTCAGCGCCCCGTCCTTAGCCGGGCTCGCGACCTGTCCTCCTGTCCGGTCTTGCCACTGTGGTCCCGGCTGGCTAAGCAGTACAGCTAAGGCAAGTTACAGGAGGGACGGGGAGCACAAACCATCTTTACTTTAGGACTAAGACCTTTTGCTGTCCCGAAGCTTCGTTTGTTTATTGTTCTACTAGGACAATGATGCTCTCCAGTCAGCAGTTTTTTGGGTTTTTTTGTTTTTTTTTTTTTTTTTTAGGGAAAATTTGATGTCCAGGAACTTTAGTCTAAGGCCTGGATCAAATCTGGCCTACTGCCCGTGATGAACTCTTGAAGTTAAGAAAAGCAGCATCTGGTGTATGCGTAGCAAGTGCCATACGGCTCAGCTACAGCATAGTTTTCCGTATTTAAATAGGAATAAGAGCCAAAAATATTTTGTAATACATGAAATCCAGATGTTAGTGTTCATAAAGTTTATTGGACACAGTTTTCTGCTATATTAAAACAGAATATATGACTCCCAAATCCTAAATTATCTGGTTCTTTACAGAAAAAAAAAAGAAAAAAAACCAAACAAACAAAAAACAAAAACGGGTTTTTTGCAGACCTTTAAAACTCATAACAAAGGTGGTGGCGCACACCTTTAATCACAACACTAGGGAGGCAGAGGCAGTCGGATTTCTGAGTTCGAGGCCAGCCTGGTCTGCTCCAGGACCAAGACAGCCAGGGTTATACAGAGAAGCCCTGTCTCCAAAAAACAAAAAAAAAAAAAAAAAAAAAAAAAACCTCATAACAAAGGCACTTGTTTTGAATTTTTGAGGCAGGGTCTCATTATGTAACACTGGCAGGCTATAAGTGTGTATGCCTGGCTAGCCTTGAACTTGTCACAGTCCCCTGCTTTTGCCTTCAGGGTGCTAGAATTAGAGTCATTAAGGGCCATGCCTAGACATACACAGGCATGACTGACTATAGTCATGACAGCTTCATCCCATCTCAGCCAAAGAGCAAACTCTTTCGAGTATATCAATACTCTCAGTTTTACCGTAATCTGTACTAACTTGTCGGTGATGGGGATTGTTTTTGGCTGTAGTAATGATTGAACCTAGGGCTCAAGCATTCTAGGCAAGCACTTTTTTTTTTTAACTGGTTGGTTGCTTGCTTTATTTGTTTCTCTCTCTCTTTTAAGATTTATTTGGGGCTGGCGAGATGGCTCAGCGGGTAAGAGCACGAACTGCTCTTCCGAAGGTCATGAGTTCAAATCCCAGCAACCACATGGTGGCTCACAACCACCCATAATGAGATCTGACGCCCTCTTCTGGTGTATCTGAAGACAGCTACAGTGTACTTAATTGTAATAATAAATAAATCTTTAAAAAGAATTATTTATTTAATATATGTGAGTACACTGTTGCTGTCTTCACACACACCAGAAGATGGCATTGGATCCCATTACAGATAGTTGTGAGCCACCATGTGGTTTCTGGGAATTGAACTCAGGACCTCTGGAAGTCAGTGCTCTTAACAGCTGAGCCATTTTTCCAGCCCTACTGAGTGCTTTATTGACACGGCATCTTTTTGACTTTTTATTTTGAGCTTGAATTTGATAAGTTGCCAAGACTGGTTTTGAACCTACTATGAAGCACTAGCAGGACCTTTACTGACCTTCCTGTCCTCCTACCTCAGCCTTCCAAGTGACCAGGATGACTAGCCGGAGTCTGGTGTTAAGTTATTGTTTTCATTTGGAATTGTGTCACTTAAAGAACTTAATAGCTAGAGAGTGGTGGTACACCCCTTTTTAATCCCAGCACTTAGGAGGCAGAGGCAGGAGGATCTCTGAGTTCAGGGCTAGCCTGGTCAGGAGGATGAACAGAGTCAACTAACCTGGACTCTTGCTGGCTCCCGGAGACTGAATCACCAACTAAATATGGAGCCCAGGCTGGATCTAGGCCCCCTGTACATATATATGTAGCAGATGATTAGCTTGGCCTTCGTGCAGGTTCTCCAAACAAGTAGAGCAAGGGCTGTCCCTGAGCCTGTTGCCTGCCTGCCAGGGCTACACAGTGAAACCCGATCTTGAGGAAAAAAAAAAAATAAGAACTTGATGTAGTGTCATTTTATAATCTGTCAGATGTTTCTCAGCTATCAATATGGGTCTCCAAAGACAAACTCTCAGGACTGTGTGACTGGCACTAGAAGCACGTACCATCTTTCCCAACTTCTTTTTATATATTTTATATTTGATTTTGGATTAGGAGTAATAGAACTGAAGAAAAAGCTACTAAGTATTAACTACTTAGCTGTCCACAGATTTTTTTTTTTTAGTTTTGCATTTACTGAAATGTTTTTTAAGATTTTATCATTTTTAATTTTTTTAAGATGTATTTTTCAAGCTGGGTAGGGGAAGTGCATACCTTTAGCATCCTATCTCAAATAAAAACAAGTATTTTCATTAGTCTTAGGTGTGTGTGTGTGTGTGTGTGTGTGTGTGTGTGTGTGTAGCTATATACATGCATGGTTGTGCCCTTGGAGGCCAGAGGTGACACATTGCTGCTGGAGCGGGAGTTATAGGTGATTGTGAACAGCTCAGTTTAGGTGATGGGAACCGAACTCAGGTCCTCTTACAAGAGCAGTACCCACTTAATGGCTGAGCCATCTTTCCAGCCCCTCCTGAAAATATTACAGTCTGTATATAAAGCTGGTAGAGTCTAGGGATATCATGACTTCAGACTACAAAACTATAGAAGTTTTCGTTAACCACATTTTAGTCTGGCTAAGAAATGTGTAAGAATTCCTTTCTTTTGGTTTGGTTTGGTTTGGTTTGGTTTGGTTTTTGATTTTCTAGACAGGGTTTCTCTGAGTAGTCCTGGCTGTCCTGGAACTCACTCTGTAGACCAGGCTGGCCCCGAACTCAGAAATCCACCTGCCTCTGCCTCCCAAGTGCTGGGCTTAAAGGAGTGCACCACCACTGCCTGGCAAGAATTCTATTGTTAACTTTCTCTTCAAGGTGCTGTTCCCTACTGTCCTCCATATTATGTCTTCCTCTTGTCAACCATTTTAAATAACTCCAGGCTACATGAGGAGACTTGGAACCACCTCATTTATTCCATGATGACTATAACCACCTTCCATAAATTCCTATCTGTCCTCCTCTTCCATTTTCAGGCTGAGAGCTCAGACAAAACAACAGCTCTTAGAATATAAGTCCATGATCGATGCAAGTAAGTCACTTCATTTCCAAATAAGCTTCGTGAGTTTGCTGATGAATGCTATCTGTTTTAAATTTTATTTATTTGTGTTTTCTGTGTATGTGTTTTGCCTACTGTAAGTCTGTACTCGTGAAGCCTGGAACTGGAGTTACAGAGATTATAAACTATCATCTGGGTGCTCTCTACAACCACTAACCACTGAGCCATCTCCAGCCCCCAGATGAATGATTGTCTTAGTTAGGGTTTTACTGCTGTGAACAGACACTATGGCCAAGGCAACTCTTATAAAGAACAACATTTAATTGGGGCTGGTTTACAGGTTCAGAGGTTCAGTCCATCATAGTGGGAGCATGGCAGCATCTAGACAGGCATGATACAGGAGAAGCTGAGAGTTCTACATGTTTATCTGAAGGCTTCTAGTGGAAGACTGACTTCCAGGAAGCTAGGGTGAGGGTCTTAAAGCCCACGCCCACAGTGACACACCTACTCCAATAGGCTACACCTTCTAATAGTGCCACTCCCTGGGCCTAGAATATATAAACCATCACAGTGGTATTCTTAGGAAAGAAAATCAGCTTTACAAGAAGTGGTTTTTCTCAGGCATGGTGACTCGTGCCTTCAATTCCAGCACTCAAGAAGTAGAGTCTGATCTCTTAAGTTTGAGGCCAGCCTGATTTCCATAATGAGTTTCAAGCTAGCCAGAACTACACAGTGAGACTCCATCTAGAGAAAAGAAACAAGTTGTTTGTGTGCATTCTGTTTAGCAAAACAGGTAAACAGAGAGGCATGCAAGAAAATTATGAAATGTGGTAGGGAGGCAACAAGGCTGCTCAGCGGTTCAGTTGAGTGGCTGCAAACCCGACGCCCTGAGTTCAGGGCTTAGCCCCCACTGACTCTAGAGGAGAGAACTAAACTGACAAGCTGTCCTGTGACTGTCACATGTGGTTCCTGGTATCACACACATACTAAATATTTATTTAATAAAAGTGTTACTGACGGGCGGGGGGGGGGTCGGGACGGGATTGTTTTAGTTTGGGGTTTTTTTTTTTGGTTTTTTTTTTTTTTTTTTTTTGGAGGGGAACCTGGGAAAGGAGATATTGTAAATAAAGAAAACATCTAATTAAAAAAAAAAGTGTTACTGACTTAAGAAAAACTTTTTTACTTGTAGATGAAGAAAAAACTCCAGAACAGATCATGCAAGAAAAACAGATTGAAGTGTATGTCATATTTTAGTCTTTTATCTGTGGCTTTTACTAAGATTTAATCATATGATCCGTGTTCCAGAGCTGTCTTTCTTTTCCTTTATGATTCTAGACAAATAAATGAGGCCTAAGTTGGGAGCTTAGTGATTTGCAGCGGAGCATTTGGCACTAGCGGGTGGCTGCTTCTGCTGTCTGGTATGCCTTACATGGCCTAGATGCTTAGTGAAGAAACTCAGCTCAGCTCAGCAGCTGCGTGGACAGCCTCCTTTCTCCCCAAGGGTTACTTTGTGCACAGTTCAGTAACCACTTTGATATTGCTGAAATTCATTCGTGTTTTCTTTAATAGTAAAATTGAAGACCTGGAGAATGAAATTGAAGATGTAAAAAGTAATTTTGAAATGAAAAGTCTTGCACTGAGCAGGTAATTCTTACTTTACTACTAAAGATAAGAATTAGGGGATAGGCCAGGCAGTGGTGGTGCACGACTTTAATCACTGCACTTGGGAGGCAGAGGCAGGTGGATTTCTGAGTTCAAGGCCAGCCTGGTCTACAGAGTGAGTTCCAGGACAGCCATGGTTATACAGAAAAACCCTGTCTCGAAACCCCCCCCCCCAAAAAAAAAAGATTGAGGGGATAGATGTAAACCTGAGCAATGAGGGAAGGTTGGGGGTGAGAGTTTAAACTAAGCTGAATTAAATGATGATTAGAAGCCAAGCATAGTAACAAAGGCCTTCAGCACTCCAGAGGCTGAAGCTGGGGGGCCATGAGTTCAAAGCCAGCCTTAGCTACACAGGTGCAACCTATTGTTAAATGGGAGCTGGGAGTAGTTGGTAGGGCACATCTTTAATCCCAGCACTCTGAATACAGAGGCAGGTAGATCTTTTTGAGTTCAAGGTCAACCTAGTCTACATAGCAAGTTCTAGGATAGCCATGTCCATTTTGGGTTTTTTTTTTTTTTGTTGTTGTTGTTTTGTTTTTTTGAGACAAGGTTTCTCTGTGTAGCCCTGGCTGTCCTGGAACTTACTCTGTAGACCAGGCTGGCCTCGAACTCAGAAATCCGCCTGCCTCTGCCTCCCAAGTGCTGGGATTAAAGGTGTGCGCCACCACTGCCTGGCTATGAATAATGTTTATTAACAGACAAATGTGACCAGTTACAGGCTTGTGATTTAATAACCTCAAGTGAATGACTCTTAGAATGACTACTTTGTGGGTTTGACCTTCCTAGATTGCCTTAAGTTCTAAATTTAACTTTTATATTCATTTAAAAGCAGCTAAAGCAGGCTGTGGAGATAGTAAGGGAGGTAAAGATACTTGCTGACAAGTCTGACGACCTGAGTTTGATCCCTAGAACCAACATGGTTGACAGAGAGAACCAGCTCCCACAGGTTGTTCTGTGACCTCTCCACTGTGCACTTTGCCTTGTGCACACATGCACACATACACACGTACTCACATGTACACATATACACACACAAGCACACACATACATACTCATAAAAGAATAACGTAGTTAAAGCTATTTTAACTAGTTATATAAAGAGGAAAGCAAGAAATAACTCTGCTACCACGGCAGACTTAATTGTCCAATTCAGGTTGGCTTCCAATTGTAGAACCTCCTGCCTCAGACTCCTGAATGGTAGGAACTCTAGGCATATGCCCACTGTGCCTACCTGCTCTTTGTGTACGTGTGTATGTTAGAGCCCAGTGCCTTGCACAAGCACACTGTGCCTGCTTAAAGTAGTATGCATTAACAGTTCACGGTAAAGCTGGCACATCGATGCATGTACAGATAGAGAGAGGTAGAGGCAGGAGGACAGAAATTCAGGGTCATCCTCAGCTACAAAACAGTTTGGGACTAGCCTAGGCTACATGACACCTTCTAGGACCTTAGGGAAAAAGATGTAAAATTTCCATCTTTATCCCTGGCATCCTCAGCAGGCCCATGCTAATGTAAGGCCTAGCTGCTTCCCTAACTCTGTAGCAGTAAACAGCTGAGGATAAATTCCTGTCCACACCTCAGCATGGCTACACACGGTCACAGGCCACAGCTTCTTCCCTATGTTGTTCTTTCTTCTTTTCTTCTTTACTTTAGAATGTTTCCTGGGGTTGGAATGATCTTTGGCTAAGAACCCATAGCGACAGCTCTTGCAGAGGAACTGAGGTCACTTCCCAATCTGGCAGCTCACTACTGCCTGGAACTCCAGCTCCAGGGGATCTTACATCCCTTTGTCCTCCTTACTCATAAGCAGACATGTACATGTGTATATAAATAAATAATAGTAGTAAATATTGGGGTTTTAAAAAAAATTTTTTTTTACAAATTAGTCCATCACTTTTTTCTAAGACTTACTTATTTTATGTATGTGAGTATACTGTAGCTGTCCTCAGACACACCAGACGAAGGCACTGGATCCCATTACAGATGGTTGTGAGCCACCATGTGGTTGCTGGGAATTGAACTAAGGACCTCTGGAGGAATAGTTAGTGCTCTTAACCAATGAGTCATCTCTCCAGCCCCCATATTGTTTTGTGTATATCTGAAGGGAAAGAAATCTTCTCATACGTAAAAAAACATTTTAATGCTTTATAAATGTTACTTGTTCTGTACAGTACAAGCTTCTTCCTGTAAGATGCCATTTTCATTTTTGTTATTTAATACTTTGTTTTCTTTGTTTTCTTCTTCTTTCTTTCTTTAGGATGAAACTTTCAGCTGCACTTCAGAATAATATGGAGAACATGGGCCCTGAGAGTGGGTATGGCTTTTTTTTCTCCTGGATTTGAAAAAAAATAGGAACCATGAGGGAGGTATGCAAACTGATTTTAGGTTGTAACTCCTTCAAAATATGTGCATGGCCCACAGATGCTGGTACACGCTCTGAGAAGCAGAGGTAGGCAGATCTCTGTAAGTTCGAAGATTCTCCTAGTGGATTTAGTGAGTTCCAGCACAGCCAGGGTTATGTAGAAGGAAACACTGTCTCAAAAAAAATCTTTAAATTAAAATGTGTGTGTGTGTGTGTGTGTGTGTGTGTGAGTGTGTGAGTGTGTGAGTGTGTGTGTGTGTGAGTGTATGTATCAGAGGACAGCTTGAAAGAGTCCCTTTCTCCTGCCATATTGGCCCTGGGAATTGAACTCAGATCCTCTAGTAACAACTTAATGAAATAGAAGGGCGCTCCTTGTTTTTTATTGGTAGAAATGAGTTTTTTTTACCTGCCTGGGCTACAAAGTGAGTTCAAGGATAGCCCAAACCACTTAATAAGAGCCTGTGTATAAATGAAACATTAAAAAAAAAAAAAAAAAAAAGTGTGGGGATGTAGCTGTAACTCAGTGCTAGATGTCTTAGTTTGCATGTATGACATGGGATGTGTATGACATGGGAGGTGTATGACATGGGAGGTGTATGACATGGAAGGCATATGATATGGGATATGTATGACATGGGAAGTGTATGACATGGGAGGTGTGTGGCATGGGAGGTGTATGACATGTGAAATGTATGATATGTGAGGTCAGTCCCAGTGTGAAAATGGTAGGTGGGAATCAGGAGGGAAGAAAAGCAGGTGCTGGTTCTGCTTAAAGACTTTGTCAGGAAGTGTAAATAAAAGCTCTGGAAATTATAAGATTGCCTTACCTCAGGCTATACCTGTGATCTCTCTTCCCAAAACTCTAAAAATCATGTGATATATTATACCCTCCCATGAGTACCAGACAAGTTCTGAGGTAGATCTGGGTACCTCTTCCATCTTGGTGTCTTCAGGCTGATTTGTAATCTCTTGATATTCCTGTTGGCTCAGATTACACATCCTAAACTCTGAAGGTTTTTGTTTTTTGGGGTTTTTTGTTTTGTTTTGTTTTGTTTTTTTGTTTTTTTTTTTTTTGGTTTTTTGAGACAGGGTTTCTCTGTGTAGCCCTGGCTATCCTGGAACTCACTCTGTAGACCAGGCAACTCTGAAGTTTTTAAGTCAGGTGTGGTGGTACATGCCTTAATCTCTAGAGAGGCAGAGGCACGCAGATCTCTGTGACTTTGAGGCTAGCCTGGACTCCATTAGGGAAACCCTGTCTCAAAAAAAATAAAAGCAGACATTTTTAAACACTTACTCATTTTGTGTGGGGTTGAGGGTATTTGCAGGAGTCATTTCTCTACCCTATTTCAGTCCCAGGGATAGACTTGGGTCAGTAGGCTTTACAGCAGGCACGATTACTTAGCCTTCTCACCTTCAAGAAGTTTTG
>JADRCD010236797.1:0-26217 GCA_019843815.1 Montemys delectorum
CTTTGACTCCTGAGGCCTGTGCCTCCCAGTTCATCCTGCCTGAGTCTTGGGTGAAGGCACATACTGGCGGCAGGCCCTCCACTAGCAGGGAAGTCGCAGAGGTGGTCGCTGATCCAGCTCTGTCACTCTGAAGCTGAAAGGATCAGGTCCCTGCTGCCCTGTGACTCCCCTGCAATTCCTGAGGCCTGTGCTTCCTGGCTGTTCCTGCCTTAGAAAGTCACTGAGTTTCTGGGCTGATGCACACCCTGGAGGAGGGCCCTCCACTAGTAGGGAAGGGGCAGAGATGGTTGCTGATCCAGCTCTGTCACTCTGAAGCTGAGAGGATCCTATCCCTGCCGCCTTGTGCCTCCTGGCTGGTCCCGCCTTCAATGAATTTTATTTTTAAGATTTCTCATGGAACTATATTCTTGTCTAAAATTAAGGGAGCACTAGACAATCATCAAGATGCCCAACACTGAAATGGACATCAATGCCAAGTTTTGGTATAGGTGTGGTAGAAACTTAAAATGATCTTTCACTCTAAAAAGCAAGAATTTTTTACAAAGGTAAATTGATAACTACTCCGTTCATCAATTTAATTCTTAAAGATATTTTTCTCCACACCAATCTAAACCCTGATTGTTAACTTCACATAGCAGCTTTCTACAGAATAATCTAGAAATAAAAATGGCCCAGGTGTCTATGCTATAAGATGAATGCTACTGTGCAAAAGGGAATGAGGAAATACATGCAGCAATGTGGGGGAATCTTTAGGCCCTCATGCTAAAAATCCTCTCTGAAGGCATTTGCATAAGATTTCAGGAAATATAAAGCATTAATGACAGAATGTGCCTTAGTAATTCTCAGGGCTGCAAAAGAGTGAAGAGGCTGAAGGAAATGTACTCTGCTAAAATGTAGAAAATCTGTATTTCAACTATAGTATCTTCACTGTAAGATGTAATTTCAGACTCATCAAAACATACTCTTAAAATTTGGGTATTATTTGGTATAAATTAATCTTCAGTGAAACTGAGGAAACATGAAGGGATAAACTAAATATTGTTGCTATAAGGTTAAATGAAGAGATAACTATAAAATTATTTTTGGTAGTACTTGATATATGTAGTCTTTTTATTGTAGATATATTTATTTTTCAATTATAATATACTTATAGTATTTCCTACGTTTCTTTTTCTCCTTCTTTCTTTTTCTCATTTCTTGTCCTCTGGTGAAATTTATTACCTCTTTTTCTTTAATTGTGGTCACATGCACACACACACACACACACACACACACACATGAGTGCAAGTATATGCACTCCTAAATACATAAATACATCCTGTTCAGTTTGTATAATGTAGCCTGTATGTACATAATGCTATAGATGAACACTTGATATTAGATAATACATTGGAGAGGCTCTTTTCTGGGTAAGACCACTTCTCTCACTTTCAAGACTCCCTAGATCTTCATAGTTCTTTTTTAAAAGTAGAATAGTCATTATTTTAAGTGACTTCATTTTTAGTTACCTTTATCTTATGCATTTAATTTATTGTAGGTTAATAGTGTTGATCTGGAATTATCCTAAACAGTCAAGTAAAAATACAACTTGGACCCCTTTCTAGGCAAGATATAAAATTCCTGATGGGTACTATTGCTTTTTTTGTGAGAAATATTACTAAATCATATTGGATTATATCTCAATATATGTTAGGTTTAGGTTTAGATTTAGGGTTAGAGTTAGTGGTTAGGGTTAGGGTTAACACTGATATTTTATAAGCGCTTATTCAACCAGAGTTTTAGCACCTATAGAACTATGAGCTCAAACTAAAACACTCTTTCAGATTTCTGTCATGAAACCTTCTACATGCTTGGAAAATAGAATTATTTTAAGATACAGCTTTATGCTTTTTTCCTGTGGATGCTGAAAATTTTGTTTTTGATCATTTCAAAGAAAATATTGCACTATTCATGGTGACATTGATAAAGTTCTCTTTCAAATTCAAATTTCCATTGGCCATCTGTTGTCTGCATTTCTCCATTTTTTTTTCAAAGAAGTAGACATGAATAGATGATTTCTGATTTAACAGATGTGATCCTGGTTTTATCCATGTGAAAAGTGATTTGAAAAAACTCCTCTGATATCCTCTCCTGTGGACTTTTCTGGAACTAAGAAACATTCCATCTATTTTGCTGATTCATGACTGAAGTTACAGTAAGCCACCTATAATAAAAACAGGATTTTGGTGGCAGCACAGGCAGGTTTTCAGTCGGTTTTACGAGTGCTTGCCTTCTTTTTTCTTGTTCTTCCATATTTCCCTATGGGTGCTCTATAAAAGCCTCCAAACTAAGAGTCATGCTTCATTTAGAGTTAATTTGCTTCCATGGGGAGGGGGAGATGGAATTTCTTTGAATGATTTTTTCATTATTTACCTTCAATTTGATAATTTTATTGTTTATTTACTTCAAGGTAAGTAATAATAAATTAAAATATTTATATTCGGTTATTTGTAGCAATAACTATAAGCTCAAAGATACTATGCTAAATTGAATAAGCTAGGCACTGAATGATGACCTCAATACCTAAACCTGAGAACCTGATATGTCACAGTTGAATCTTTGCCAGATATACTTGACGTACTCAACTGATTTTTCTATGCTCAGGCCATTACCTAATTCCACTATTTGGAGAAGGTTAGAGAATATATGCAACAGATGGTAAATGGTTTTCTTAAAATTTTTATTTTCATTTTATTCAAATATATCTTTTTAGTAAAAATTCTTTATGTGAAATATCAAATCACTTATAATCAAATCATATAGCTGAAGAATATTTTACATTATTTTTAAAATCTTATAGTCAAATCATATAGCTAAAGGTTTTTTTTCTACATTATTTCTAAGTCCATACTACATTCTCATGACTCTTAGAATCCTACCATTTTATATGCAGAGAATGAATTATGCACTTAAATTCCAAATCCTTCAAGCAGTTCATAATCATATTTGTGGTGCCCATGTGATAGCTAGTTCTATATTAAATGGTTCAAGTCACATTCTTATGTTAAAGAAACTAATAGCATCCAGGCACAAGCTAATATATCACATTGTATGCTGAGTATCTTAAAAAAATAGGTGGATTTATACAAAGAGACCTTACAAAACACTGTTACTCAACAACTACAGATAAAAGGGTTTCTTGAGAGTATTTTTCTTAAAATTCATAGGTTCCCAGAGAACACTTTAGCAAATATAAATTGTATTTCAGTCAAACATGTTCTTAAATTTTACTGTCTTTCCTTCTCTCAAGCATGAGTCGCAGATTTGCTCAGATATAAATAGATATAAATAGATGAAATATTGAGTACATAATCCCTCAAAGACTGAGGGAATCTTCGAGATTTATTACTTAAAAGACATTTGCTCTGTGTAGTTCTAACATTCTATAAATGGAGTCAAATCTATAAGTTACTTCTTAAAATACATCTTGTGTCTCTGTGTAGGTGTACATGAAAAGATCAGTTGCCACTAGTTGAGCAATTCTAAGTTAATACTTTAAGCATATAATGGGTCTTTAGAACATATATTTTTAGGCAGAATGTTAAGAAAATATTAAATAACACTTATGTAGTTTTTATAATATGAATAATTATGTTGGGGGATCTTCATTTTATAATTTTTACTTTCATGACTTAATGAAGGAAAATGGTCAGGCTTATATTATTACATTAAAACTAGGTGACTTGTATGAAGGAAAGGTGTGCATGGCTTCATTGAGATTAATTTTATATTAAAATATAAGTTTCCATGAATAATGGGATTATAAAGTATTTCTAAATTAATATATCTAAGTAAAACAATAGTCAATATAAATCATATAAATCAAAGTCATATTCTTTATTCTACTTTTTGTTTATATAGTTTATACCTTAAGTCAAAAATTAATAATGTGATGTAGGTTAAGGAGACATCTTCACTATCTGATTTCTGTAAATGAACCAGCTTGAGTGAAGATCCACCAGTACTGTGGGAGGAAACAAAGCACTAACAGAGGTTGTTGGACAACTGAAATTGCTATGGGTTATAATCAAGTTCAGTTGGTTGAAGGATATCTGCACACCAAAAGCTATAGAATATTAACATATGATGTTAAAAATAAGTTTTTGCATGGCTAGAGATGGCTCCACAGGTCAGAGTACTTGCTGCTATACAGAGCACTTAGGTTCAGTTCTCATCCTTCACATGGCAGCTCCCAACCATCCACAACTCCAGTTCTAGTGGATCTGACCCCTCTCCTGACTTCTTTGGGATCAAGTGGCCATGCTATGCAAATACATAAATGCAGATAACAACTAAAATGACAACACATGTTTGTGTGATGTTTTCTACATTGTAAAAGAACTATTCCTTTTATTGAAGTAATTACAAATAATCAATTTATTGAGGACAGTTACAATTCAGTTACTTTGTTTCTATTTTGAACAGGCACAGGCATTCATCTGTCCCCATGGATATTCTTGATTGCCCCACAGAGGCTTTCTTCATGCTAAGTTCTCAAAAGAAACAGTAAATAAATAACAGCACTATGCAGCACAGAACACAAGACATAGTGAAAGGATAATCTTCCACTCAGTTTACTAAGTTCTTGTTTATATGCTAGCTGCTTTCTATTGATTGGAAATTTGGCAAAGTCTAGAAGCATCATAGAGGCTAGCCAAGGAGCATGCCTGTGAGGAATCATCTCGATGTCCTTAATTGAAGTGGGTAGGCTATTCTTATCTATTTCAGTGTAGCTGCTGTTAGTTTTATGCTGTCCATCTATGTTACAGAAACTGTTATCTAAATGTTGAGAGGCACATACATGCTTTCTAGTCTGTATGTGATTGTTAAATCTGAGTTTCTGCAAAGAGAAAAAGGAGACTTTTATTTCAGCATACTACATTTTCAAATCTTTTCCTTTTGCTTATTATTTTGAACATACTTTTCATCTTAGTTTAATTTCACTGTATGTAATTAATGTTTCAGGAAAATCTGCAACTATAAGTTTACATCTCATTATCTGAGGACCTTAAGGTGATATGTAGTTCTTTTTAATTTAGGAGCTTTTAGATTTTAATTTATCTAACACTCCCAGAAGAGTCTAAGTCAACATACAGATTTAAGTACATCACCTTACTCAGGAATATGTGTAAATATTCACACAAAACGAGATGAATAAAGGTTATGAAGAGTTTCACATCGTTCCAGATAAAAGTTTGCTGCCAAATGAATCACCTGAAAGTTTTGGAATTTATAACAAATACTTGTAATCTTTGTATTTTAAGATTTGAAGTTGAAACTGGTGGACTTCATAGTTTGATAACAATCCTCTGAATAATCATTTGTTTTCTCAAAACCATAAATTTTAATGTCTAATTGTCTCATAAATATAATAAAAGTAGCACTTACATAATTATTACCCAATTCTTGTTTTCATGTCTGAATTTGAAAGCTAGTTTTATTGTCTACTTCTGGATTGGCAGAACATTACAGTTTGTTTCTATATCAGTTTTGGTTTCACCCTGGGAACCTGTGTTCATATAATCTGTCTAAAATAGTTTTGTGTCAATGCTTGATTTTTTGCTTCCTTCCAATATTTTGTGTCTCAATTTAAATACTATTCCTTAAGAGTTGTCCTTGAGAGAAAAGCATGAATGTAGAGAGAACGAGGAAGAAGGGGAGCACTTCCTAATATCAGTACCCCCAGACAGAATGCAGCCCAGCAGGCCACGGTGATTACACTCTCCAGTCAGCTCAAGGATGTATACAGACGTGCCAGGAATGTAGGAAACAAATCTATGGAACTTAAAGATAGCCCACTGACATCAGATGGACCCAGGCTCCCAGCTGCCACTTCCATGCAGAGTGTGCAAACAACGTCTTAGGAAAAACCTGAAAGTGGTTGTAGTACTCCAGCCGGCTTCCAAATGTGAAACCTTCCTGTTCAATATTGGCACCGGTGCTAATAGTATTACCTCTGCTACAGTCACTGCCATTACCTGAGTCTCCGGTCCAACTCACTCTGCAAATGGCAATTATCCTGCTTTCCTGGTTGCAATGAGCAGTCACTGTATCTGAAACACCACAGGGCTGTAACAAGCCTGATGAGACCAGTCAATGTCACTTTAGCACAGGGGCCTCTAAACAACAACATGAAGGCTATGAGAAGAGTTATTATAGTTATGATCAGATACCTGTAATCGATACCGTGCAGCCAATAACTATGCCTCCATCCTGTGCTTCTACAAGGCCTTCTTCCTTACAGCTGAATACATCACAGCACTTTCTGTCAATAGAGTGTTTATGGACAACCAAGCAGGTATGGTGAATAGCCTGCTACCACTTACAAAAGTAATCCCGGTTATATCATCTGCTAAACAATCACGGTCTATAGAGCCTCGGAGCAGCAGCTGTAGGCGACAGAGTCTAGTCTCCCAGGCCTATCCAAGCAGCATGTATATTTATAGAAAGGAGTCTAGAGAATGGGCTTGAAGAGAAATAGAGCATGAATATCTCTAGGAGCCACAGCAGAGGAAGTCAGGATTTGGTTGCGAAGCATAAGCAAAGTCTGGCGGGAGGAGAATGTTGTAGAATGTCTACTGCCCTTCAGCTTGGCCTCTTTAAGCTTAGAGTAGTGTCTCACAGAGATCTTAATTGGGACTAAGAATTGTGTCATTTATATGCAAAGATTAAATGGCAACATGAGTCTCAATAATCTTGAAAAATCTTGAAAGTAGTATAGGGTTATTAAGAGCAGAGGACAAGTGAACAACCTTCATCTATGACTCATATTTACCTGGACAAGCAGACAGGAGAGCCACAAAGTGACATCACTGTGTATGCAAACTGCATAGACTTCTATCAAGTGTGAGGGGAAACATTTTCAAGGAACCAACTGCATTCCTTTTCAAAAGAAGAATTTCTAAGAGCCCACGAGGTAGTATACTGCACTTTAGGGCAAAGTGAGGTCACCAACTTTCTGTGGAGGACAACATGTCCCATAGGGTCTCTGGAGCCCTATGGGTAGTATGCAGGCACTATAGAACAAAGAAAGACATCTCCTCCGCAAGGAGCCATGGGAACTTCTCTAGTGAAGGACAGATATAAGCCGGATCTGGACCTTTGGAGGAACATGAAAGGAAGAGCAGGTGGATTTGTATATTCTGGAAATTTAGAATAAATTGTATTGAGCATAAGAAACAAGAGACCCTAGAGATCTGTCTTGACTACCACCTTTATTTTAACAAAATTTCCAAAATTTATAAATCATCTCTTTCAGTAAATCTGGATTTGATCTATTAATTAATCTATAAAATAAAAAAAGATAGAAGGAGTGCTGTGTAATTTTTAGTTCTAAACTTCAAAACCTGGTATCATTCATCTCTCTCTCCTCTCCTGGAAATATTAGAAAGAGATGAACTGTTATTGTAAGAAGCTCTAGAGTTATAAACTGAGCTAAGAAAGCAGTTGCCCCAATTTCCCAGAAGGCCAGCTGGAATTCTCTGCCCGGTAGGGTGCTAAGCATGTAAATACACCAAGTTAGATATGTGAAATAATGTGCTATAAGCTGTTTCCCTCAAATTCATATTGTAATAATCAACCATGAATGATTACAATATATGAAAATAGATAGTAAGTTTTGGAGAAAATAATCTTGTAACATTAAAAACATTTCACATAACCATTTATCTTATTGTCGATACTTGCATAGAGATTAAAACACAATTGACAATCAGAGGTGACTGGGTGAAAAAAGACAATGGCAGGAGGTATATACAAATGACTAGGGGGATTTAAAAAGAAGAACTATATGCAGAATAAGTGAAATCATTATTTAAAACGAAGATGTTCACGTGTGATCTGCAATTTGCCTCTAATGTACTTGAGTACAGGGATGTTTTACACGTTAAACTCTTTAGCACAAAGTGCCCCAGTGACCACCTCAGCACCGAGCCAAATTCATTCTTTGTCAGCCACCTGTTGTTTATTTTCATCAGTATTGGTGAGTGATAATCTGATAAGCCTGTTGCTTATGTAATGGAGTAGTATCAATGAAAGTGTCCAAACATTTAATTATATACATTTGTCCTCACCTTTGTAAGTAGTCAAACACCCATAAGGAAATGTAGCAGTGGGGGATGGGGAACTGGGGATAGCCACTAGAAAGTTTCAGACTCTAGGGAAGCAAGAGGCTCCCAGGACCCAACGGTGATGACTTTAGCAGAAATACCCAACAAAGGGGAGATACAACCTGTAGAGACTATCTCCAGTAGATAGGCATGGCTCCCAGTTGAGGAATGGGACCACCCATGCATCTCAAAAATTTTAACCCAGAAATGTTCCTGTCCAAAGAAAGGCAGAAACAAAAAAATGGAACAGAAATGGAAGGAAAGACCATCCAGAGACCGCCCCACGTAGGGATCCATCCTATCTGCAGACACAAAATTCTGACACTATTGCTGATGCCAAGAAGGGCTTGCTGACAGGAGATTAGTATGGCTGTTCCCTGAGAAGTTCTACCAGCACCTGACCAGATGCAGATACTCACAGCCAACAATAGGACTGAGCCCGGGGCCCCCAATGGAAGAGCTAGAAGGACTGAAGAAACTGAAGGAGATTTAAACCCCATAATACGAACAATAAAAACTGGACCACTCAGAGCTCTCAGGGACTAAACCACCAACCGAAGTGTATACATGGAGGGAGCCGTGACTCCAGGTACACATGTAGCAGAGGACGGTCTTACCTGACATCAGTGGGAGGAGAGGGAGGCTTGATGCCCCAGCGTAGGGAGATGCTAGAGGGGTGAGTCAGGAGTGAGTGAGTAGAGAAGCAACCTCATAGACAGAGTATGGGATGGGTGGTTTGTGGAGGAAGGGGGATATCATTTGAAATGTAAATGAATTAAATGATTAGTTAAAAAATTAGAAGTAGAATCAATGTGTTCATTTGGTTAATAAAAATAAGGCCACATCCTGCTTCAGTTATTTGATCATTCTGGCTTAATATTTTTATCTACACAGGTAAATATTGCTTGTTATTATTTAAAAGCAGACTATCTTCACATATTCTTCACAAGTTAATATTAATTACTAAAATGTTACCAAAAATAATTCCTTCAGAAAAAATCATGTTAGAAAATATTTTATTGTATGCCTCTTAAGTAAAATATTTTTAACAAGTAGTTCATTTTCTTCTTTAAAATCCTGATTACTTATTGCTATTTTTAATCATATAATTGTCCATGATTGTTAGATATAACAACTGGAAAACACAAATTTTCTAAATGCATTTGTGTGTATAATTTACATAAACAGCTATTGTTTTAAAATCTGGGTAGCTTTTCATTGTGTTTAGTACAGCACTCATTAATGCCTTTGTAATTCAATATGTCATTTGTTCTCAATTTTGTAAGTTTTTCTGAAAATAACCTATGTTAATATTTGAAAACATGTTTGGTTGTTAACCTTAGAGAAGTGGGGGCTGAGTACAAGGATGAGCAAATTAAGTTCTTGTCTCTCATAAACAACGTCCTGGTTTCATTTTTCAGCACAGCATAAACCAGGCTTTATGTTCCAGTCCTCTGATGCCAGCATTTGGAAATTGGGAGAGTCACATCAGAAGTGCAAGATCAGATTTTGCTACAAAAACCTTTGAGGCTTGGGATGCATAATCCCGTGTATATATTTATTCCCAAAATTTTTAATTGCCACTAATTAGTTGATGGACATCTAGGCTGTAACCTTACAGCAATGTGCATGGTGAGTGGGTATCTCTGCAGTAGGATTCAGAGTCCTTTGTGTGTACATCCAACACTTTCATAGAAGAGGCATGTAGTAGAGTTTTTCTACTTTATTGTGGAGCTCCATACTAATTTCCACAGTGTCACACCACTTTACACACCCACCAGCTTTTAGTAAATGTTCCCTTTCTATTAAGTCACACCAGAATTTGTTGGTATTTTTTTAAAAATCATAGCTCTTATGACTCAGGTAAGATGAAATCTCAAATTAATTTTCATCTTCATGTCTTAGATGTCTAAAGTTGTTGAACATTTTAAATGGTCTCAGTCATTTATACTTCTTTCTTTCTTTTTCTTCTTTCTTTCAAACTTTCTTTTATTTTTTTGTCACATGACCCATTTTTAATTGGGTGTTTTGATTTGTAGATGACTAATTTTTCAAGAGCCTCTATGGTACATATATATATATATATATATGATTGTATCTATATATTACTGAGTACCACATAAATATATACATTTTTGTTCTTATGAATCAGATAAATTTGCTTTAAGAAGAACTCTATCCCCTTAATTGACTTCTGTGAAAGTAAAGCCAATAATATTTTACATGTAGATAAAAAGGCACATTTATTATGTTAAATGATTCTTAAATTATTTTGGCTTTGAAGTCAAGAATTTTCACTTTTGGATGACAAGCTGAAATTCCTGGGAAGAGATGACTTTGATGTCTTGGATTTAGTGAAAGTCTGGCAGTGAACCTCCTGTACCTCAGGGAACTGTAATCTTTTCTTTATGGGCTTCTATAAAAGTGACAAATCTTCTCACATTTTGGAGAGGGGGCCTCTTTATCCAAAGTACCCCTACATAAATGTTATCACTTGTAAGAAAAATACCTTCCTAGCAGCCTGTAGACTGTTGTTCCCTGTAGAATAAATATAGTATAAATGTCATATAAATTTGATCATTATAAAGACAAAACTCATAGTTATGGAGAGTAGAAGTTCTGTTCAATCCATTTTTACACCAGTTACCTAGGTTAAGATAGTTTATTATGTAAAAATTAGGTTTCTTTATTTGCTGTTTTGGGTTTTAAAGAGGATACCAAGGTGCATAGGTAAAAGGGGAGTGGGCCTAGAAGTATTCATTGGGGAAGTGTTAATACAATCAAATATGCTGTATAATTTTCAAAAAGTGATAAAAATATATAAACATACATATAAGTAAATAAAGAAGTTGATTAAATAATGAATGAACTAAAAGTCAGGTCCTTCTTTAACATCAGAGCCTCCTCTGCACATTCAATATTTCAGGCTACCTGAATTCTTTGATGTTCATTTTGATGCAATTTCAAGTCTTTTTTAATAAACTGGACTAATAAGATGATGAAAAATAGCAACACAGGACATATGGAAAATGTTTTGAACGCCTGTGGCAATTAATATCGGCCACAGTTATGTTTCAAAACACTCTATAGTATGAACCTGTTATTAAACTTCAAAGCCTCATATTCTAAGGCTAAAAGAAACCATTTCTCTTAAATTTATTTTTATGAGTTTTCTACTAGTCTGTTTTTATTATTCTACAATATTTTTTTGCTGAATATGAGGGGTCTAACACACTAATAAATGTCTGAGAGACAGTAAGGCAGCTTTTTATCTATCTGTCAGACTCTTTGCTCTATTCAGTTCATATATAGGAGTTTTTTCTGTTGTATTTAGTTTATGACTGGTATGCATTGATTATGAGCTGACATGCTTAAGCTACACTCTCTCTCTCTCTCTCTCTCTCTCTCTCTCTCTCTCTCTCTCTCTCTCTGGGTGTGTGTGTGTGTGTGTGTGTGTTTGTGTGATCAGAAGTGACCAGAAGTGTGTTCCATAAGGCTGGAATCATATAAAAGAAGTTGCAAAGCTACAACAAACAATAAAATTCTATGATTCTTTTTTGCTTGAGTATATAAAATAGCCACAATTAGGAATCTTTCTGTTACCATTTGCCTTCATGCATGACTGAACTCTAAGTAAAACTGTTGGAATATTCTCTCTGTCTCTGTCTCCCTGTTTTTGTTTCTCTGCCTCTGTCTTTCTGTCTTGGTTTCTGTCTCTGTGCCCCTTTCTATCTGTTCCTTTATCCTCTTTCTCTCTGCACACACAAACACAGTCTGTATAACACAGCTATATCAAAATTACTCTTGATATAGTAAATTTTATGCTGATATGAGACAGAGTTGGTGATTAAAGGATAAAAAATGAATCCTAAGTGTTGTATTTTTGACCTAGAAGTGAAAACTGAGGCACTTGTCTGATCTGGATTTGTATTCTGTTTCATTATGTCATGCTTGGATGTACTGACTTTTGGAACACTTTAGCTATTGATATTTTAACTTGACTTTAAATATAAATAATAAAAATCTCTACTATCACTAACAAAGAAGAAACAGTCTCATAAAAATAGGTATTATTGCAGGTATGTAATTATTAACAATTGTAGGCAATTATTTTCCCCATGTTATATGGGTTCATATTTTAAATGAGTATATTGGAGCCTTTTGAAAGGCTGTGGATTCTGATGACCTTAAAAAGCAACAAGAAGGGTGATCACTTCAGAATAATGAAGAAAAAAATATTAATCTGAAAAAAGCAGAGCAAACCCACACTGATAGGATGTATGTAGCATCCTTGAGGTTTGTTATGTAATAACTATGGGGTATTGAGGGGAGACAGAAGAGAAGGTTAGAGGGCCAGGAGAATAAATGGAAATATGCAACTTTGGGAATGGGGGCCAGAGAACTGGGATGTGAGAGGCTCTCACACTCAGTGGGAATGACCTTAGCCGAAATGCCCAACACTATGGAGATGGAATGTAAAGAGACCACATCCAGTAGAAGACAGGGCTCCCAGTGGAGGGATGGGATCACCAAACGACCTTCAAAAAATTCGACCAAGAATTGTTCATGTCTAAAAGAATGCTGGGACAAAACTAGAGTAGATATGGAAGGAAAGGCCATCCAGTGACCTTCCCTACTTAGGGTTCAACTCATGACCCTTACCAAGCCCTGACACTATTACTGATGCTATGCTGTGTTTATAGACAGGAGCTTAGCACAGTTCTCCTCTGAGAGGCTCTGTCAACAGCTTTTTGAGACAGATGCAAAGACTTGCAGCCAACCATGAGGTTGAGGACCCCTAGGGAAGAGTTAGGGGAAGGATTGAAGGAGCTGAAGGTGATTGCAACCCCACAGAAACACCAACAATAATATCAACTATCTGAGGCTCCTGGGAGATCCCAGAGACTAAGTCACCAAGAACACACATGGGCTGGTCTAGCACATATGTAGCAGAGGACTGCCTTGTCTGGCCTCAGTGGGAGAGGATGCGACTAATACCATAGAGACTTGATGCCCCAGGAAAAGGGGATATAAGGAGGTAAGGTGGACTGGGGTGGGTATGGGGTGAGGGGTGAGGATTGGGGAGCACTCTCTCAGAGGCAAAGGAGAAGGGGTGTGAAGAACTCTTAGGGGGGGACCAGGAAGGGGACATTTTTGGAAGGTAAATAATTGAAACAATTAAACATAGGCACACACATACAAACAGTTGAAGGAAGATCTTGCCTTGAACGGGGATGTGCAAAATTCCTTAACTGAGATAATAAAACTGAGCAATTGACTTAATCATGGCTAATATTATAAATAATCTCTGTCAAAGTAGAGAAAGAAGAATTATATCTTTTAGTAAAATAAAAGGTATAAAGTAAGCAGAACAGTTATGAGCACAGCTACAGAAGAGATAGGCATCAAATATATTTAAAATGCAGAAAGAATAACTTTGAAGTTAATATACATTATTACTACTACTACTACTACTACTACTAATACTACTACTAATCATTCCATTTGTTTACATCTCAAATGATATCGTACTTTCCGATTACCCCTCCACAAACCCCCTTATTCACCTTCTCCCCTCTCCCCTTTGCCTCTCTGAGGGTGCTCCCCCAACCAACCACCCTCTCCTACCCCACCACTCCACGAACATTGTGAGCTTTTCAGCTAATCAAATGGATACAAATTGGGAAGGTGGAAGTCAAGATATCACTATTTGTAGATGATATAATAGTATACATAAGCTACCCAAAAAATTCTACCAGAGAGCTCCTACAGCTGATAAACAACTTCAGCAATGTGGCTGAATATAAAATTAACTCTGACAAATCTGTAGCATTCCGATACTCAAAGGATAAGTGAGCAGAGAAAGAAATTAGGGAAACAACAACCTTCACAATATTCACAAATAACATAAAAGATCTTGGTATGACTCTAATCAAGCAACTGAAAGATCTGTATGACAAGAACTTCAAATACCTGAAGAAAGAAATCGAAAAAGATCTCATAAGATGGAAAGATCTCCCATGAACCTGGATTGGCAAGATTAATATAGTAAAAATGGCCATTTTTGCCGAAACCAATCTACAGATTCAATGCAATCCCCATCGAAATTCCAACTCAATTCTTCATAGAGTTAGAAAGAGCAATTCTCATTTTCATTTGGAATAATAAAACCCAGGATAGAAAAAACTATTCTCAACATTAAAAGAACTTTCTGAACACTACACCAATGACTTATGTGTTAAGATCAACAATTGACAAATGGAACCTCATAAAATTGAAAAGCTTCTTAAGGCAAAGGACACTCTCAATAGGACAAAATGGCAACCCACAGATTCGAAAATGCTCTTTATCAACCCTACATCCAATTGAGAGCTAATATCAAATATATAAAAAGAACTCAAGAAGTTAGACTCCAGAGAACCAAATAGCCCTATTAAAAATTGGAATACAGAGCTAAACAAAATTTTCAATGGAAGAATCTTGAATGGCTGAGAAGCACTTAAAAAAATGTTGACGTCCAAGTGGATCAAAGACTTCCACATAAAACCAGATACACTGAATCTAATAGAAGAGAAAGTGGGGAAGAGCCTCAAATACTTGGGCACAGGGGAAAACTTTCTGAACAGAACACCAGTAGCTTATTCATTAAGATCAACAATCAACAAATGAGACCTCATAAGATTGAAAAACTTCTGTAAGGCAAAGGACACTATCAATAGGACAAAACAGCAACCTACAGATTGGGAAAAGATATGTACCAACTCTAGACATCTGATAGAGGGCTAATATCCTAAATATACAAAGAACTCAACAAGGCAGACCCCAGAGAACCAAATAACATTAATAAAAAGTAGAGTGCAGAGCTAAATAAGAAACTGGAATGGCTGAGAAACACTTACATGTTCAACATCTTTAGTCATCTGGGAAATGCAAATCAAAATGACCCTGAGATTCCACCTCACACCAATCAGAATGGCTAAGATCAAAAAATTCAGGTGACAATAGATGCTGGTGAGGATGTGGAGAAAGGGGAACACTCCTCCATTGCTGGTGGAATTGCAAACTGGGAAAACCACTTTGGAAATCAATCTGGTAGTTCCTTAGAAATTGGAAATAGTTCTCCCTGAGGACTCAGCTATACCACTCCTGGGCATATACCCAAAAAGTGTTCCAACATATAACAAGGACATATGCTCCACTATGTTCATAGCAGCCTTATTTATAATAGCCAAAAGCTGGAAACAACCCAAATGTCCCTCAACAGAGGAATGGGTACAGAAAATTAATACATCTAACACAGTTATTAAAAACAATGACTTTATGAAATTCGCATGCAAACAACCCAAATGTCCCTCAACAGAGGAATGGATACAGAAAATGTAGTACATCTGCTCAGTTATTAAAAACAATGACTTTATAAAATTTGCAGGGAAATGGATGGAAGCAGAAAACATTATCCTGAGTGAGGTAACCCAGACACAAAACACATAGTTAATATACCCTTTACTGACCATGTCTTTCTATTTTTGTTTGTCGTTTTTTGGTTGGGGGAGAGTATAAGGGTGTGTCTGTGTTTCTGTGTCTCAGTATAATGTTTGGCCTTTTACTTTTGTTCTTCTTACACTACCATAAAGCTTCCACTTGAGCTTCAGTTTCATTTCTTTTCAATCCTACCCCTGACTTTTGCACTGAAATATATAGATTACACCAGTATATTCCTGAGACGTATAGAAACTGGTTGAGTTTAGTTGAAGGAGAACATCTACAAGTAATAAAGAGGAAGTAATAAAGAGGAAGTATGACATTCTACTCCATCTACACTAGACAGTGTAGCTTCTGGACCACTGAACACCAGACATCAGCTCAGTCTTCAGCACTGCTTTTTCACTTGGCATGCCTTTGTCTGGTTCCCTCTGAATCCTTTGCAAACTGCTTAGACTTCCCATCCCTCCCCCATGAATATATTGTTATTGAATTATCTAAGTCAACAAAACAAAATAAAGAAAAACTATAAGCAGAGACTACACACACACACACACACACACACACACACACACACACACATACATATATTCCCAAAACCTTATTATGAGAAAAGGCATAAGAATATAAGCACCTTTAAATTGTGAGCAGTTGTCTTAATCTTGAATTATTGTGTATAAGTAATTACGTCTTTGGATACATGTGTATGCCAGTTGTTCTCTTGCAGGGAAATATTTTTATGCTTCTTTAAAGGTTTTGGTAACAAGCATCTATGTTATTATAAAAATTTTAATGAAGTAATTTGTAAAAAGATCTATCTGCAAAATTTCCAAAGTGCAAAAAGCAACTCTGTTTGATTGGAAACTATGCTAAGAAAACAACAAGCTCCTAATTAGAGAAAAAGATTCACTTATTGTAACATGATAAATTTGCAGTTGGTTAGATTTCTTGCTTTTTAAAATTGTTATTATTATTATTATTATTATTATTATTATTATTATTACTTTGGTTTGTTTGTTTGTTTGAAAACTGTGTTTGTATGTGTATGCAAGTAGGTGTAGTTGTGTATACTCTGCCAGAGATTAGCAGATTAACATCTGGTGTCTTTCCCTATAGTTCTCTTTTGAAACAAGTATTTTAATAGAACCTTAGCCCTTTGTTGAAAGTTACTTGGCCACAGACATAGGAGATTTCAACCATGTTCTATACTTCATTCTGTCAATCTGTCTTTATTTAAGGCACTATCATGCTGTCTAAATTATGCCAAATTTGCAACATCTTTTGAAGCCATATAGTATAATGTTTTCCTCATTTTTCTTTCTATTCATGATTACTTTAACTATTCTAAAATTTGTGGTTCCATGTAAATTTTGAGAAATGCCACCAGCATTTTCATAGTGATCGCACTGTATCTGTAAATATTTGGGATGATATTGCTGCAGAATTTTTATCTAGAGGAATCAGATGCAGATTCCTGGAGATGCAGGAAGATGCAAGAAACAGTTTGCAGTGTGCTAGGTTATTCCTGTGACATTTTCCTCAGTGGCAGAAAAATGAGTATCCTAGAACTGAAATTTGGCTTGTCTCTCATATAGAGTAACTTATATTCTCGTTGATACTTTAAATTACTGGGCAGGAAAACTGTGGAGGGAAAGGAAGGGGAGGAAAGAACAATTTTACGAGAACTAGAGTAAAGATGTGTCACGGCTTTGCATATTTTAAGTATAAATATCTTTTATTGGTAAATAGTATTTGGTCATGGTATATAATCTTTGCTTGTTTAGACTTTCAATGTTAAGGAAACCAAAGGCCAAACACATGTAGATGACTATGCTTACACTTAACTATTTCTCAAACCACGTGGCCTTTTTATATGCTGTTGGATCCAGATGGCAGTATATTTTTGAGAATTTCTGAGTTTTCGTTAGTATTAACGTTTAGTTTTCTTTCTTTATCATGCCCTTACCTAGCTTTGGTTCTATAGTAAAACTGATCACATTGAGTGTTTGTAGTAATACAATATACTTTGGTATTAATCTTTCTTAAGTATTCGTTACAACTCAGCTGAGAGAAATTCAGATTGTAGGTTTTATTATGATGGGAGAAATTTTTACTATTATTCCAAAGTCAATTTTGTTGCCTTTGTTCTGTTCAAGTTTTCTGGTTTCTTTTTTTTAACAGTTTAATCCTAATAAGGTATATAGTCTAGTAACTGGTCTATTTCATTTTTGTTCTCAAATTAACCGACGTCTTCCTTCTTCCTAGTAATCTCTCAGGGCCGTGTATTTCCAGAGAATGAGCTGGAACATCTGTATTTTCAGTCCTCATTTTCTTCCAGGTTCTTTTATTTCTTGCTTATTTCATCTCACTAACTGCCTGTCATTTCTACCCCTTGGAAAAAAATATCTTATTCTGTTGATCTTTTATAGAGATTCTTACTCTCTATTTAATTACTTCTTTACATGTAGTCATTTTTCTGAGTGCAAGCATCTGCTCCAGGAGTAATTCCGAAGGGTCATAACTAGAGAGCTGATAAAACTGAGGAGTCCAAGGGACCTGAAATGAGGAAATGTAAGAAGCAGTCAGTGAGCGATCCTAGAAGGTGACTCTCTGACCTACCAAGCTGCATCAGATCAGGCAGAAACTCAAAAAATGAAGCTCCATGTGTGGCCAGTTTTTCTGGGATGGGCTTTTCACAAATTAAGCTTCCTGTATATAATGTTCCCCATATGTCAATAAACTTACTCGACTGTCAAGTTACATTTTGCTCAAATCTTTACTCTTTTCTCACCCTGGAGCCCTAACTGGGGAGAATAGGCATTTGTTCATATCTCCCCAAGAAGTTACAACAGATTCCTGATCGTGTTATTTCTTTCCTTTCACTAATTTTTGTTCTGTTCTTGTTTTCCTGGGTATTTGAGAGAAAATGATGTGTTCCTGTTAATGTTACTATTTTTTTTCTTTGTTATAATTTGTTTATTTATTCACTTTATATTCCACTGTCTACTCCCCCTCCTCCCACTCCCCACTCCAGCAGTTCTCCCACCATTTCCTCCTCCCCCTCTCCTCTGAGAAGGGGGAGCACCCCCAGGTACCACCCTACCTTGGGGCGTCAAGTCTCTGCAGGACTAGGTATGTCTTCTTCTACTGCGGTCAGACAAGGTAGCATAGTTGGGGAAATGAGATCCACAGGCAACAGATTCGGGAACGTGTCATACTTTAGTTGTTGGGGGACCCACATGATGAGCAAGCTCTCATCTGCTGCATATGTGCAAGGGGGCTAGGTTCAACCTATGCTTACTCTTCGGTTGGTGGTACAGTCTGTGGGAGCCTGCAAGGTTCTGGGTTATTTGACTCTCTTGGTCTTAATGTGGAATTCTCTTCAGGTCTCTCAATCCTACAACTCTTCTACAAGACTCTGCAAGCTTCATCTAATGTTTGGCTGTGGGTCTCTGCCTGTTTTCCGTGGCTATTAGGTGAAGTCTCTCAGAGGACAGTTATGCTAGACTTCTGTCTGCAAACATAACAAAAAAACATTAATAGTGCCGGGGATTGTTTCTTTCCCATAGGATGGGTCTCAGTTTGGGCCAGTCATTGGTTGGACATTTCCTCTGTCTCTGCTCCATCTTTTTCCCTGCACATTATGTAGGCAGGACATATTATGTGGGTGGGTTGCTGTCCTTATCCATACACTGGAAGTCTTGTCTGGCTACAGGAGTTGAGCACTTAAGTCTCTGTATCCCCCACTACTAGAAGTCTCAACTAGAGTCACCCCATAGACTCCCTGGGACCTCACCCCCTTCGAGGTCTCTGGACTGTCCTAGAGATGTCCCTCCACCTGCCAACCACCAATTTCCATTCTCTCTTCCCACTTTCTTCTGAACCTGATCCTCTTCCCATTCCTTCCCCCACTGAGTTCCCTTCCTCTATCCACCCTTGATAACCTAGACCCAAAAGGACATGCATGGTATGTATTCACTTAAAACTGGATATTAGCCATAAAGTACAGGATAGTCACATGACAATCCACAGACCCAAAGAAATCAAATAACAAGGAGGGTGCAGGGGAGGAAGGTTGAACCTTTCTCAGAAGGGCTTATGGTCATATTAGCACCACTTTTGATATATTCCATCAGCTATGCATATCATGTATCTATTCTCACATAGTTCAGTAAGTATCCTTTTTTGGAGGGGTTCTTTTTTAAATGTTAGTTTTTCAAAACCAGTTTGCCTAATTTTCAGATATATTTTTTCCTCAAAGTTTTTTTCTTTTTATTGATTTGTACTTTTATTACAGTGAGTTCATAACAAATGATTCAATTTCTACCTTCTAAAAAACTGTTGGCTTGCTTAGTGACTTATCATAGTGCCATCAGGAAGAATGGTCTATGTGCAGATGAGAGGAATGTAAACTCTACATATAGATGGAATGTTCGTTAGATGTTTTTCACGTACAGTTACATTGGGTGCAATTTAACTCGTATTTCTCATTTTTATACTTCTGTCCAATCTACTTATTGTTGAAAATGGGCTCTGAAATCCAGTTATCATTGCACTCATAACTTTATGTCTATTAATACCCACTTTATATACTCTGATGCTCTAATCATGGATGTATGTTCATTTCATATTGTTATATTTATTGTTTTATTGGGCCCTTTTTATTTTATGTTAATATTTCTAAACTGCTTTTAAAGATTTACTTTTATTAATTATGTGTATGACTTTGGGTCTGAAGGCAAGAAATGGGTGTTAAATCTACTGAAACTGGAGTTACAGAACGTTATAAGATACTATGTATGTCTACAAATTGAACCCAAGTCTCTGGGAAAAGACAACCAGTGTTCTTATCCATTGTGCCATCGTTCTACCCACTTCAGATTTTGTATGTTTGATTTTCCATGGATTATACCTGTTAAATATGTGGAAAGAGATAAATATAAATGAGTTTTATGTAGTAGTTTGCTGAAGTTAGGTCAATAAGACTTTTTTTTTGCCACATAATCATTTTTTTATTAGATATTTTCTTTATTTACATGTAAATTTCTCCTTTCCCAGTTTCCCCTCCAAAAAACAAACAAACAAACAGACAAACAAAAACAACAAGAACAAACCCCTGTTGCCTCCCCCCTCCCCATGCCTGCCACCCCACCCTCTCCCACTTGTTGACCCTGGCATTCCCCTACACTGGGGCACAAAACCTTCACAAGGCCGAGGTCCTTTCCTCCTATTGATGATCGAATTTGCAATCCTCTACTATACACATGTTGCCAGAACATAATAAGACTTTTACACTGCAGAGCAAATAAGTTTCAAAATATAGACTAAGTTCTATGTACTAAACAATTTTGGACTGGAATTGCTACTCTATGATATCATCAGGAAAAGATTAACTGGGCTCATGCACTCAGCTAACAAAACAATTTCCAAGTGCATCAAACACTTCACTTATGAATAGAAAAAAAGTGTTATTTATGGAATAGCTCTAAGCTAGGCAGCTCAATTTTATTTTTCTAATTGATGTTTTATAAAAGTAATTTTTAAATGTTAAATGATTTACAACCCAAAAGTTCTTCAAACTGACAAGTATAAATTTACTTTGAAATTATTGGCTCTAACATGAATTGCATTTTAAAAATATATATGTTGAAATGAACAAAGCCAATTAACACTTATATAAATTTCATTTTTAAAACTGGTTGTTCTATAATTGACAAATTTAACAAGATGCAAATGAAGCTGCAATATATCACGTATTTTAATATATGAATTATGTTTTTAAAGAAAATAATCAAATACATATGGTTTTCCTTTAAAATTTCTTTTACTTTTATGTTAGGTAAAATGCTTAGATTCTTTCCACATAAAATGTAATTGAAATCTAAGAAAAAGTAGATCACAAGGCAGTAATTGTAATGTGTTGCAGATCAAATTGTTGCTTTTTACTCATTAGTTATGAGTAATAAAACAAATGTTTTAAAAATTTCTGGGAAGCTTAAATGTCACATATTTTGTATTAAACCTTTAACAGAAATCTATCATTTCCCAAGTGTGCAATTAATAATACAGATAGCATACAATTTGAATACCTTAAAAGTCTTACATTAACACTTAATCTTTTATTGCAAAATATTCTCCAGAAAGTTTATGTGTCATTCTATAGTAAGATAGTTGTACAGTGTACTTATACACATCGGACTGATTGTCTTGTTGTGAAGTTATGAAAACATGACAGTAAAGAACAAAGATTAACTGGAGGTAAAGAAGATAAGAGGAACAGGAGATAGAGGGAAAGATAGTTACATGTGATGGTTTCTACTGGATGATATGGACAGAAGCTAAAAACACCTGAATGTTTGGCTTCAGGCAAGCCTTCCTTCCAAAGTGCACTTAAGTAATACCTTAGGTGGATAAAGCAATTTTTATTTATCAGAAGTATTTGTCATCTGGGAGGTTTACTGCTGAATAAATGCACCCCTTCTAGGTCTTTGTGAACTCTGGCTGGCTGGTTCAGCTCAGCTGTTCTGATCCAAACACCTCTCCAGGCTGACTGATTTAAATTGGCTTCTCTAGACTTCTCACTGAATAGGTCTGATTGGCCTCAGACTAACTCTGGCTCTTTCTTATTATATCCCTTCACCTGCCTTTCTGACCTGCACTGTAATTCATGAACTCAGGAAAGAACTCAACTCCACTGCACTGCACTCACAAATCTGGCTCCCAACTCACTCATTTTCTCTCTATCTGCTGTTCCTCAGTAGCTTCTCTCTGCAATGATAGCTGTTATTTTTGCAGCCACACAAAAATCAGCTAATGTTACATCATCACGATTCTTTCAAAAGATATTTGTACCTTTGATATCTATATGCATTTTGCCTTAGTATGCAAATAGGCAAGACCCTACAAGGTCTGTTTGCAGACAGGCTATTTGCAATTCAGATAATGGTCCAGGAACATGATTAATATTTTGAAGCCATCTGCCACCACAGTATTCCGTTCAAATCCATAGCTTTTCTCTACTGAGATATTTCTCTAAGTATGCTCTGTTGGCCTACATGTAAATCTATGCAAATTGTATATTTCCTATTTTAACATTGTTGGTTTGTAGAGTATCTGAAACCTAAACAAAGTAAATAATTGTACTCATTCTTACAGAAAACTGAATTTTCTAAGACTTTTATCAAGTATAAGAATAGGAAGCTAAAAGGAAAACAGCACTACAATAATGTACTAAAACAGGAGTGGATGTGGAGGACAGGGGAGGTGGGAAGGAGATCAAGTGGACACGAGCAAGGGAAAACTGTGATTGAGATGTAATGAATGAGAAGAGAAAAAGATTCCTCGAGAATCTGCAATTATATCTGTTAATTAAACAAAATTCTTAACTCCCTGTATTGTTCACAATGTCTTGTCTGATTTTCCTATGACACAAAAAATTCTAAAATCTCAGCTCAATAATTTGTAATGACCAGTGTGTTTCCTTGTGATACTTTACTGGTTAGATCCTGCATGCTCAGAACCCCAACAGTCCTGATGTTGGAGGTATAATTGGCCCTGCATTTCCCCTCACTTGCAGCTGAAACAAATGTACTCACTTATTTATGATCTAGACACTATTCTACACAGAACTCCCAACTGCTTTTCTCTCCTGGTTTAGATTTTTCTCTCAGGATATCAAGAGTACTTTCAACATTTTTCTTTCAGGTCTACACCTTTGAACATTTATCTGGTGAGCCTGGGTCAAATTCTCGTTTCCAGTCTTCATTGATTCTACACTGCAGAAGGCCAGATCTTTCCCATGCTATTGTGCTCAGCACAGGACCTTTGGGTACATGGACAATTAGCAGGTAACACCGAAAGTGTTTATTTTTTTGTTAAATCAGAAATTCCACTTTAAAGTGCAGTTAGACAATAAATTATTTTAATATTATCAAGGGTCCCACAAAAGCCTTGGTTGTTACAAAGGCAAACACACAATAAGTGATCAACAGAACCTCTTATCTTATTGCTGAATTTATGAGGGTTTATAATCTCATCCTCAACAAATTGAGTGTATCATTTGGTTTCAAAAGAGACATGTTTTCTTTATTTGTGGATCTAAAATAACTTATCATTTTTCATCAAAAGTGGCGTTATTTAAAATTGCCTATTATTAACCTTCAGTCCTTTGCTGAGAATGTAAAAAAGTTTGTAGGATTAATGGTTTGATTTAATAACCATTGTTTCATTCTTTTTTCTATATCCATTGTTAGAAATAACACATTTCAGTTTAATATTCTTTTTACCCCTTTTATTTTGCTGTTACCATTTAGGTTTATCCATAGGCACATCACAGATAGCATTAAGTAAAATTTGTAATATGAACTGAAAAAAAAATTTTAAAGTGCTCCTGAGAGAATTAATTTAAATGGTCCTTTGTTTCTATCCCTAATTTTATCATATTTAAAAATATGAGAGCAGCTAATGAAGGAAAAGTACAGCTTAGCTGCATTCACTGTGACACTGTGACCTCCTTCATCTCGCATCAATCGTAAAGAGTGGACAATTTACTTAAATTGTCTTTTGTGAAATTCATTTCATTTTTCTGGCTTGACTTTTCTTCTTGGATATACATAAGAATACACATTCTCAAAATCAGAGTCAAGATCAAATCTGGAGCATTGTATTTTGATTATGCATGTTTGTAGATAATTTCATAATTTTTTGCTGGAAGAATGTTGAAGTTAATTTAAAAGATTTGTCTGGATTCTTATTTTGGCTTTTATTTGCTTGTCTCTGTTTCCCTTCAGGTTTAATGGATACTGGCCTCAAACCACAAGACTGGTTAAAATTAATAAGATAATAACGAAGTTTATGTTGAAATGTTTTCCCCTTCCATCTTTGTCTATGAAATTGTTGCCTTAAGATACAAAAGTACCTTGTCAATAAGTAAATGTATGAAGTGCTAGCCTTTACTTGTGGACAGCCAGAACTGAAGCCCACCAGGTTACATTTAATTAGTAAAGATGGCATTGGAAGGGAAAGTAGTGTAACAAAGTCATAATTCTCCTGGACATTTTGCTCAGTGGGGATTTGGAGAAAGCAGACAGGAGGAGATGCTGTCAAGCTTTAATGACTTTTGCAGCCTGAATGACGACATGTGTCATTACAAGGAAGTCAAGTTTAGCTTTTCAATGAGGCCGAACACCAACGTGTCCGATGGAGATGGACACATGCCCTAAACTGAAATCAAAGAGCTGAGGAGAAAGCATTAATGTTGTGAACTTAATTGTTTTTCTGCCAACAGCTTAAAAAATCGTGAAAGGTCCAGAGACTATAAATTGAAAACATGTAGGATATAGTAAGGTAGAAATGCTTTTCAGAGATCCATGCATATTTTATCAAGAATTGTCTAAATTGGCATATAAAATCATGGTAGACTAATTTCTTAACTGTGGAAGAGATCCTAATAATTTCCTGATTGCTGATAAACTGTTATTTCTCTGTTAATTGGTCACATCTAATGTTAATTAATAACATCTAAAGAAAGATGAAAATTTAAAACTTTGACATTTATAGTTAACATTAAGACAAATTCTAGTAGATGCTTATTTCTTTTATTGCAATTCTGTTTTTTTTATTTTTCATTTTTTTTCTAAAACAGACTATCCACCTTTCCAGGAACACTAAATTTATTTTTGAAGATCATGTATGAAAAATGTACTTTTGTCTTCTCTTTAATAAATGTTATTATTCAAGTTCATTGCTGTTGGTACTGCAAAAGTATTCTAGCACAAGGTAATTAAGAAATAAAATCTAAAATATAGCTAGCATCAAAATATATATTACATCTATTCACACACATATGCACTTATCGTATAAGAGAGTTCTCCCTGTTGATTTACTCCAGGAAAGAGTTGGTCTCCCAGGTTTCTCAACCAAACGTGACATAACAAGAAAAGATATGACTAGACACAAACTCTCATACCAAATTTGAATAAGGTGACCCAGTAAGAGAAAAAAGGGTCCCAAGAACAAGCAAAAGAATCAGAGACACTCCTATCTTTCTGCTAGGAATCCCACAAGAACATCAAGCTTCACAGCTGTTACATATATGCAGAGGACCTAGCTGAGACACATATAGGTTCCCTGATTGTTGGTTAAATTTCCTGGAACTCATATGGACCCTGGTTATTTGATACTGTGAGTTTTCTCATGCTGTCCTAGACCCCTCTGGTTCCTACAATTCTTCTCCCTTTCCCTCAGGGTTTCCGAACTCCACCTAGTATTTCTTCATCTGTTCCCATCTGTTGCTGGATGCAACCTTTTTGATGGCCATTTGGCTAGGCTTTGGGCTTTGTTTTCTTTCCTTCTTTCTCTCTCTCTCTCTCTCTCTCTCTCTCTCTCTCTTTCTATCTATCTTTCTTTTTCTCTCTCTTTCTTTGTGTTTTTTCTTCTTCCTTTTTTTTTTTTTTTTTTTGGTCAGTCATGTTTGCTTCTATCCTTGGTCTCTAGGCTACCAGCCTCTAGTACTTGGCCATTCAAGCAATGTTAGGTGTGGGCTTCTTCTTCTTCTTCTTCTTCTTCTTCTTCTTCTTCTTCTTCTTCT